>CAJHNH020003013.1:572183-589858 GCA_905116865.2 Candidula unifasciata
AATTTATAAAGTCTTTTGTCCAAATGTTTTGTTTGTGCACGTGTTCTATTACCTCTACTGAGCTTTCTATCACAGTTTGTATTGTATTTGTGCACGTGTTCTATTACCTCTACTGAGCTTTCTATCACAGTTTGTATTGTATTTGTGCACGTG
Organism: Candidula unifasciata; assembly: GCA_905116865.2. Classification (NCBI taxonomy): domain Eukaryota; kingdom Metazoa; phylum Mollusca; class Gastropoda; order Stylommatophora; family Geomitridae; genus Candidula; species Candidula unifasciata. The sequence continues at coordinate 572,337 of CAJHNH020003013.1, forward strand.
TTCTATTACCTCTACTGAGCTTTCTATCACAGTTTGTATTGTATTTGTGCTCATCTTTTCTATTCCCTCCATTGAGCTTTTTATCAAAGTCTTTGTTTTCACTATTAACTGATAAAGTCTTTTGTAAAAAGGTTCTCTTGTATTTGTGTGTGTATTTCTATTTCCTACACAAGTGGACACAAGTGCAGGCTTGATAAATTTAGGCCAGGAGAGGAGTGGGTCAAAGTATCCAATTAGGTTTCAGATTTATGTAGGGTTCTAATCACTATGGGAGGTGAGCGTAGGGACTGGCCAGCTGGTGCTGCAGAATCAGAAGTTCAACAAATGAGGCATGACAATTCCCGCCCAAGTGATGTGATTAAATATACAGATGGCTCTGTGTTGAGGGGCAGACGAAGTGCATGGGGTTCATAGTGAAGGTAAATTGATCCCCCCCCCCCCCATGTGGGTTCCAAGGCCCTATTTTAGGGAAAACAAGAATAGAGCCACTGCCTACCCAAAAGCATGTCGTAAGAGTCGACTAATTGGGAGCTTCCTTCGAAGTCGGAGTGCATCTGCCTGAGAGGCAAGGAACCAGCAGTTTGCATACAAATGAGTCAGATCTGTAAAATGGATGCACACGCAACACTCAGGTTCTGGAACAGGACTGCAGTCCAGCAGTGGATAAACAACCAGAACTTTCCGCTAGAGTTAACAGCTGGTGAACGCGACGAAGAATAAGGTAAATTGGCGCCTGGCATATGATATCACAAAGTCTAGTTTGAGAATGGAGGTGGAGGCAGTCACTGCTGCCTTCCGCTGGCTTGAGAATCAGCTGTACACACAGGCTGTTATTGTAACTGACTCACAGAGCATGCTGAGAAAGGTGGAGAATGGCATGCTCCGTGCAGAGTGGCAAGCATCACTTCAGAGGTCCCGGGTAGTTAGCATCCTTTGGATATTTTCTCCAGGTCATGCAGATGTGTTGGGAAATGAGCAGGCAGATAGACTGGCCAGTTCTGCACCACTTGGTAGTAAAGTGATGTATGACAAGCTGGATTTTTGAGGGCCCTTAAGGAGCAAGTGAACAGAAAAGGAAATGGAGATCCTGTTGGAACAGATAGATCATTATGGTCTGAGGAGAATGGCACTGCGAGGAGTTACAAGGGGATCTGGCCCACGCTCGACTCTTAAGGGAAAGGCGAGATGGATATACAATCAGACAGTTACTGGTACCATCGGAACTGGAACTCTTCGCTTGCTGTTGAAGATGGGGACGGAGCGCCCTATGGGAGTGTCACGAGTGCTGTGATGTTGATTCTTAATTCAACATTTCTATTCCCTGCTCTGAACTTTCTATCAAAATGTGTGTTGTGTTTAGCTATTTCTCAAACTCTCAAACGCTGCTGACACTTTCCGCCAATCCTAACAACAGGATCTCCAACAATACTGCACATGGGAACCAAATCACAAAGCTCAAATCCATATCTTCAATGACTCCCCACCCACTCCCTCTTTTTATCTCAGAATCTCCATCAATATACTGCACACAAGAACCAAACAAGAGACCACACCCACAAACCAAACAGCTTCACAACTTCACCACAGAGAACTTTGAGTTCCATCACCTAAAATAACAGCCCATAGTTTAAAGTGTTAAATCAAGGTCTCAGAGAAACATTTAGCCAGACGAACCATGGACTTCAACGGCAGTGGCCTACTGCTTCCCCATAACAATCTCAACAGTGACAGTGATTATTCCATGACAACAGCAATATACACGAACCAGACATCAGATCTTTGACTGTACGCATCTACACAGCAACGTGATGATGATTCAGTGTAACAAAGACAATAAAACAAACATAAAGACTCTATTGCTAACTACACACCTGCTCACGTGGTTTATTCAGACCCATCAGAAGTGGGTTGTCATACTCCGTTACCAGCCGGGGTGGGTTGGGAACAAAATCTGCATCGACCAGTCTTATAGCCTGAATTGATATAAACAGGTCAAATACAAATCCATTCTTTTCTTTTTTTCTACATTAAAATATACATTACCTTATAATCTTGTTAAGTCGTTCCTCTTTTAAATTGGGATGTAGGTCCCTTACAGTCTTTTTTAGTCTTTCCTCTTCTACACTGGAATGTAGAGGTACCTCAAGTCTTTAGTCATTCGTCTTCTACCCTGGGGTATAATGGTACCATAACTCTTGTTTAATATTCACTCTTCTACCCTGGGATGCAGAGGTATCTTAAGTCTTGTTTAACATTTCATTTTCTACTCTGAGATGTAGAGAGCTGTAAGATGCTTTGCAGAGATTCACATTAAAAACTTGTATTTTATCTGGTGGATGCTTAACACTGGGACAATTAATAAAAGTCACAATCTTATTTAAGATCGACTCCAAAAAGGGCATAGGTTAAGTCTGCATTGCCTTCCTGCAACAGCATAGCATTTTGCACGAGTTGTTGCAGAAACAACCATCAGATAGATGGTGTATTATCGCTGTCTAAAAGACACGACCATTTGGCGGTGTCGAAAGTCCACTTGTCGTCTGGACATACCCATACGGCAAATTGTGGACCTCTTTATGGCGACTAGATAGCTGGGACTCACGAGCAGCAGCTACCCCATCTTCTGCAGCTTCCTCCGTTTTATTTGCTCGTGAGTCCCAGCCATCTAATTTAGCTTCCTCCGCGCCGCAAAGAGGTCCGTAATTTACATGTGACTGAGGGTATATTTTCAGCCTCGATAATTTGGGACCGTTATTCAGAGGATAGCACACACACACACACAAAAATTTACATTTAATAAAAAATAAAACAGTTTACTAAAAAAAAAAAAAAAAAGGGCACGTAGGGATTGAACGCACATTAAAAAAAAAAAAACTGCGCATCACCAAGCAGCCGACTGCGCAACATCAGACAGATATATGCAACACCAAAATACACTAGAAGAGAATTGACAGCATCAGCACACTTGCACCCCTTGAAATAGTGGACTGTCAAGTCAGATGTGGAATCCCCACAGATTCCCCGTGTTTTGGGTACGTTATAAATATTGTACCCAATCCTGTCCTAGCATCAATGGTATCTGACATGACTGCATTAGGGATTTAACTACTAGCTGGCACTATTATAGCTGTTGATACCAGTAGTTATTCAGACACTAGACGATGAAAGAATGACAAAATATTTAAACTATATAACAAACACAGACAGCAGTAGGTGACCAACCTTCAACACATGATCCCACTCATCCGATTCAAAACTGCAGGTGTTGGCTATCTCCTTCAACTCCAGACCCTGCAGACAAGACACATTAAAATGATCAGATCAGCATTTTGCTGACAGGTCAGAGATCAGGTACACAAACAGAAAAGATACAGTGAAAATAAACAGAGATCAACAACAACATGGAGCAGTTACGGACATCCGTGGTGCAACAATTACTTCCCCTGGTTCACCCTGTATAGGGGAGCTGACATGTTGTCACACAACTAACATGGCATGCTGTGTCGTGGTCTACAACCAGCCTATGATCAGTGGAAAGTTCTGGTCCTTCATCAACTTTTGGAATTTAGCCTTGTTCCAGAAATTGAGTTTTGTGTGCCCATCAGTTTTACAGATCTGGCTTATATAAGAGCAGACTGCTGGTTCCTTGCCTCAGGCAGATGCACTCCAACTTTGAAAGGAGGGGTTATAGATTAGGGGTTATTAGAGAGGCAAAGTGGCGTGGTGATTTCTGTCACAGGCATAAGGTAAAATTAAGTCTAATGTGATATGTATAAGGGAATAATCCGTACACCACTCGGGAGCCAGTCCTTCACAGTTCTGGTTTTACGGAACCTCATGCAAGATTCCTGCAGCACGTCCTTGTCGTGTGCCAGGGATAATGTCTCAAATGAGCATTAACAGAGTTGTCAGGGGATCTCATAGTTGGAAGCCCCCAGAGGTGTAGTGTCCTTGCGGCTCTCATCAGCCTGCCCCCAAACGCATGGGTGAAAAAGTTATCAAAACTCATTAGGAACACGTGTAAAATATGCTTGCTAAATGTATAACTAAAATGACAACCCTCGGTTAAAAGTTTGTGGTGTGAAGAGAACATTGTGCTGTGTCGTGAAATGATAGCCATTACGCATCGGTCTGTAAGGCTGATAACCTGTCTTACCTGTAATCTGCACAAAATTCAAACTTGGACTCGCCCAGAAATATATAGTCCCTTATATCTATATATATAGGCCTGTATTGGACAACATTATTATGTCTGCCTTTTCTGGTTACTTTAACTAAACTCCACTTTTAAATGTATATCTCTTAGAGATATATTTAGGGAGTTATTTGAGGTTTCTTGGAAACCGATTTACTCCTTGCCCCAGTATACAGGGAACTTCTTTTGTACCAACGCCTGAAGTGTCTAAGCGACGCTATTCTCCTTGCCAGCTTCTCAAGCATCCAGATGTGTTAATCTGTGCCTGTATAACTTTCACTTTTCAAGGCAATCTGGAAATGTCTCAGTTTTTACATATGCTTGGGTAAGTTAATTATAGTTTACGAGTACCTAGAATGATGTCTGTAAAGTAGTCACTGCTGTAGAGAAATTAGTATCGGCTGTGTTATCTCACTTAGTTCGACCGTTCTTGATCGCTAGAGAAGCGGATTCGAACGTAGATCTTACACTGTACAGACTAAATAGCTTATGCCCTCAATAAACCACCCATATTGATAAACATTTAATGCCCTTACAATTGTGTACCTTTTAAACTACTTACAGGATCTGTACATACGAAATGGGGACAGAATTGGGTCAGGGCTTTGTTAATCAAAGTATGTGTGTGCTTGACCCAGATCAATGAGTGCTGGGGCGGTTGGGAAAGCTAGGGAATGCAGGTACTGACAGTAAATATTGGTGTTTGTGTGCAGAGTGAGGGGGATAGGGAGAGTGATATATGTGTTAGACCACTTTATCTATCTCCACTGTATATCTGACTTGCCTTCTCTTGCACTAAACAGACAGATAAATATAGGAGACTTATGTCTTTTGGTCTGGAGAGGCAATCTGAGGAATGAAACAGGAGAGCAGGGAGGAGTCAGCAGATGGGGGTTGATGACTGATGCTTGCTCTGTCTTTCCTGTCAAGATGTTACCCTCTTGATGATGACTAATGTTGAGTTATTTTCTTGACAGGATGTATATTTTCTGAAGAGCTGGCAGAAGATTCACAGTCTCACCAACATCCACCAACCATCCAACCACCAGAACCAACTTGTTGCCCACCAGATAACACCTGTGAAGGTTCCTGACATCTCCAAAATGTGGGAGATTGTGCCGCAAACAGCTACCAGTGCTAGAGCTTAATGTGGCTCAAAGACATTGTGTGTCCTTACTGGTGATAGAGACTTGCTAGATACCAGTACAGTTGCTGTACAGTGAAGTCCTCTTACTACTTGATCCAGTGGAGCAGAATTCCCAGAGTCAAAGACAGTCGAATCATCCAGAGCTGAGGGAGGCATCATAGACAGAGAGGAGAGAAGATAAGTCTAATGCTTCGCATGATGTTGTGTTCCTCACAGCTCCTTGTGTCCAGTGATGAAAAGATGTCATCTCCAAGGCCTTCTGTCTGTGTAGATCTTAGTGATTTGGACATGATATCCTGAGATCTGGCATTTGTCTCACTTTTATATATCTAATTTATATTGATTACATACATTCATTTTCATGGCTGACTTAGGTGTCTCTATTTCACCTTTTTAAGTGTTTAGCAGTTGTGTATGTATGTGTATCTTCATTATATGTGTTAACATGGTTATGATAATGAACTATCATAACCTGGGGGCTTTCTTTAGTAAGTAGTGGGGGTGTGCCTAGAAATATTATATATATATACTGACATATTTTGTAGTGCCAATACTTGAGTTGCCCTACTCCAGAGATAAGTTGATCGTATATTGGCCACGGGGAATCCCTTAGACCAATACGAGCCAAACGACTCAACATAATTATCTCTGAGTGCTGCTGGTTCTGAAGGAGAAATCCTTACATTAGGCACGCGACAGGAGTGATATGTGACAGAACAACATATCCCCAAAAATCTGTGGTCTCGTCGTGGGATTGTTTTGTACACTGTTCAATCTTTAAAATTTGCTGGTGATCTTGGCCAGGAGTTGTTCAGTGTTTGTTTTTTGTTAACACAGTTGTGACCATTCTGGGTCAGTTCTTAGAGTATACTCCTAGGAGTGATTTGTAATCATTGTGGTGTTTTGTGGTGTCTAAGTACATTGGGTTAGGTACAACCTTGGTTGGTGGAGATAATTTAATCTATTGTTGATTATATTTACATTGTTGGTGACAATATATATTGTTGTGGACTGTTATATTGACAAGACAGCATGTCGCAGTCAAAAATTTCCATACAGGAATTGAAGGACATGGCTGTCCAGATGGGATTGGAGGGTAAAGAAATGACCGAGTGGATTAAAACCACGGAACCTGAGATGAGGATGGAAGCCCGTGAGGCTGAGAGACTCAGAATTGAGGCAGAGAAGGAAAGCGAAAGACTCCGAATAGAATCTGAGAGGGTGCAAGAAACCGAACGACTCAGGATTGAATCTGAGAGACTCCGAATTGAGTCTGAGAGGGAGTCAGAAAGAATGAAGTTGGAACAGGAGGTGAGGTTAAGAGAATTGGAACTTCAGGCTCAGAGAGAGGGTAATAGACCCAGATCTCCAACACTGATATTGATGGTGCATCAATGCACAGTAGCTCAGCTCAAGCGATGAACTTTCCTATGCCAGTCTTCGACCCGAAGGCTGAAAATATTGAACAGTACCTAGACCGATTTGGCAAATTGGCATCTTTGTACAACTTGGAAAGGAACATGTACACGCTGAAGTTGGCTCAAGGTTTGAGGGGTGAGGCATACGAGATTTATCAACGGATGCCCACCGGTACTGAGACTGATTATGATGCATTGTGTCAGGCTTTACTGAAACGTTTCGAACTTAATGCTGCGACATACAGACAGAAGTTCAGAAATGAGAGAAAGATGACAGGGGAGAACTATCCTCAGTTCGCCAGTCGCCTTCAGGGATATTTGACCAGGTGGAGGGAAATGTCTGGATACTCCTCTTCTTTTGAAGATTTACAGGAGATGATCCTAACGGAACAACTCCGAGAGACATTACCTCGCCCTATGCAAACCTTCCTGACGGAGAATGGTGCTGACAGACTGAGTGAGATGTTGATGTATGCTGAGAGGTATGAGATGGCACATAAAGAAGTGTGTATAGGTGGGAAACCCAAGGCCCAGGGCCAAGGGAAAAATAATGGTAATGGTCATAAAACCCATCCAAATGAATCCCCTAAAAAGAATTCATCCCAAGCACAACCCCAGAACCCCTCAAAAGTTCAGGGAACACAATATAGACAACCCTTTAATGGCCCTAAAAAGCCTTACTGCCATATTTGTAAGAATAATAACCATTGGACTAAGGAATGTAAATCCAAACAGTCAGGGAATTTACAAGTATCAGCTTTGTTGTCTACTGTAGTACCTTCTACCCAGGAACAATTGTACAATGGTTCCAATAGGCCTCCTGTGGTAGAGAGGGTTTGGGCTAATGGATATTCTCTAAATTGTCTGTATGATAGTGGTTTGTCATATGGCTGTGTGGTGAGGCCAGAGTTTGTAAAACCTGATCAGTATACTGGCAGATTCATAGAGCTCCAATGTGCCACATTGGATGCTAAACCTTTAAACTTGCCTATTGCTAAGATTAAGGTCCGTTCAAAGTATGTCTCGGGGGTAATTGAGGCTGCAGTGCTCGAACACTGTACCTTTGATTTAATTCTTGGCGCTACTTATGTATTTTTAGCAGAGCCGAAGAAACCTTCAGAGCATCTTGCTGCGGTGACCACCCGAGCACAACATAAAAGTGCTTTAGAGGATTCTCCTCATGTAAATCCTCTTCCTGAGGAAATTAAGGTGGCCCAAAGTAGTGACCCAACCCTTAAGGCATGTTTTAAAAAGTTAACTGCAAGTCACAATCCCCCTTTGAAGAAAGAATTCTTCATGAAAGGTAAGTTGCTTTACAGATGGGCAAGTGACAAGTATACAGAGCACAGTCAACTTGTAGTACCCAAAACATATAGACAGCAGATTCTCCAGATGGGGCACACTATAGCCTATAGTGCCCATATGGGAATACATGCAACGACACAACGCATTGCCTGCCATTACTTTTGGCCAGGTATGTCAGCAGATATCATGCGTTATGTCAAATCCTGTCCGGAGTGCCAGAAGGTAGCTCCCAAAGGCAGGAATGCACCAGTCGGACTGGGGGAAACCCCTGTCACCTCCACACCTTTTGAAAGGGTGACGGTCGATTTGGTTGGACCACTTCCTCTCACAAAGAAGAAGAATGCTTACATATTGACCTTGGTCGACTGTTGTTCAGGGTATCCGGAGGCGATTGCACTTCGGAGGATTGACAGTAAGACTGTGGCAGAGGCATTGATGAGCATTTTCACCAGAGTGGGATTCCCTTCGCAGATACTGACAGACAATGGATCTCAGTTTAAAGGGAAACTAATGGAGGAAGTGTTTCAGATAATCAAGTCTCAACACATTTGCACCAGTCCATACCGACCCCAAGCGAACGGCCAGAATGAGCGGTTCAATGGAACGTTGGTATCGCTTCTGAGAAGATTAACCCAGGAAAAGCCAGAGAGGTGGGACGAGTATCTGTCTGCAGCACTATTCGCCTACCGGGAAGTACCCAATGCCTCTACTGGATTTCCACCTGCGACCTTGGTGTTCGGAAGACCCATTTCTGGACCCTTGGCCATTCTCAGGAAGACATGGACAGACGAGGGGGCAGATGATTCCTTGAAAACCATATCACAGTATGTGCAGGAACTCAAGGAACGGTTAAAGCTAGGGTGGGACCTGGCCAAAGAGAACTTGATTCGTGCACGTAAGAGGTACGCTGCACATTTCAACCGGAAGACGAAGGAACGATGTCTTGAGGTTGGAGATAGGGTGCTTTTGCTGCTACCATCAGGGAAGTCTAAGTTAGAGTTAGCTTGGGGAGGCCCTTATACGGTGGTAGAGAAGATATCCAGGATCCATTATAAGATCAACATTAAAGGTAAGTCAAAGGTCTATCACATTAATCTCCTCCGGAAATACAACGAGAGAGAGAGGTAAGTGACACACCGACCCTCTTGACACTTTCTGTAGCTATGGAGGTGGAAGGTGGAGAAGCCACAGCTGTGGAATATCCTCTTCACCCCAGGGAGACTTATAAAGATGTAGAGGTTAACCCAACTCTCTCTGTCTCTCAGAAACAAGCTATAGAACCACTCTTGTCAGAGTGTAACTCTGTCCTGAGAGTTAAGCCAGGGCAAACTTCATTATTGGAGTATGATACGACATTGGTTCCTGTTGAGCCTTTCAGTCAATGCCCTGTGCAAGCTCCTCTTTTTAAAGAGGAATGGAGTAAACCTCCAGACCATCAGGAGGACCAGAAGGTGAAGAATTTTCATTCACACCAGGGTTCCTTCCTGTGTTTGTTGGAGCACATAGTGACGAGGGGAGGATTATCCTTCCGAACCTCGCGAAGGATCAGACGGGAGGGATTATATCCCACATGCCTCGACGACCTTCCTGTGTGACTACTGATGTAGGAGACACACCGGTATATTTCCTGAATATGACAGGAGTACCAGGATGGTGTGTGGGTTTATTCAGCCAACCCGATCGGGGGGTTCGGTCTGAACCTACATCTTTGCATGTACCTGGCAGGGATCAGTGATACATGGATGGAGTCATCAGTCTTAGGTCTTCAGGGCCATCGACTGATTCTATATAGATTCCTTGTTCAGTAGTATTGTATAGTGGTCATAGGTTTCTCTATTTTCACATGAATTGTCATTATTGTATATATTTCATCTGTCTCTGAGAGGTTGGTTTGGTCAACTCTTTGATTCAGAGCAGATTTCTTGAGCCGCCATCCCTTGTCTGATAATTCACAGACTGAAGGTGATGAGCAAGCTGAAAGTAGTGAGTCCATAGATGTGTAAATGGCTGATCATTTTTTCATTCGCGTAGTACGCTCTTCCCTTTGGGGGGGGGGGGGGGGTACTGTCGTGAAATGATAGCCATTACGCATCGGTCTGTAAGGCTGATAACCTGTCTTACCTGTAATCTGCACAAAATTCAAACTTGGACTCGCCCAGAAATATATAGTCCCTTATATCTATATATATAGGCCTGTATTGGACAACATTATTATGTCTGCCTTTTCTGGTTACTTTAACTAAACTCCACTTTTAAATGTATATCTCTTAGAGATATATTTAGGGAGTTATTTGAGGTTTCTTGGAAACCGATTTACTCCTTGCCCCAGTATACAGGGAACTTCTTTTGTACCAACGCCTGAAGTGTCTAAGCGACGCTATTCTCCTTGCCAGCTTCTCAAGCATCCAGATGTGTTAATCTGTGCCTGTATAACTTTCACTTTTCAAGGCAATCTGGAAATGTCTCAGTTTTTACATATGCTTGGGTAAGTTAATTATAGTTTACGAGTACCTAGAATGATGTCTGTAAAGTAGTCACTGCTGTAGAGAAATTAGTATCGGCTGTGTTATCTCACTTAGTTCGACCGTTCTTGATCGCTAGAGAAGCGGATTCGAACGTAGATCTTACACTGTACAGACTAAATAGCTTATGCCCTCAATAAACCACCCATATTGATAAACATTTAATGCCCTTACAATTGTGTACGTTTTAAACTACTTACAGGATCTGTACATACGAAATGGGGACAGAATTGGGTCAGGGCTTTGTTAATCAAAGTATGTGTGTGCTTGACCCAGATCAATGAGTGCTGGGGCGGTTGGGAAAGCTAGGGAATGCAGGTACTGACGGTAAATATTGGTGTTTGTGTGCAGAGTGAGGGGGATAGGGAGAGTGATATATGTGTTAGACCACTTTATCTATCTCCACTGTATATCTGACTTGCCTTCTCTTGCACTAAACAGACAGATAAATATAGGAGACTTATGTCTTTTGGTCTGGAGAGGCAATCTGAGGAATGAAACAGGAGAGCAGGGAGGAGTCAGCAGATGGGGGTTGATGACTGATGCTTGCTCTGTCTTTCCTGTCAAGATGTTACCCTCTTGATGATGACTAATGTTGAGTTATTTTCTTGACAGGATGTATATTTTCTGAAGAGCTGGCAGAAGATTCACAGTCTCACCAACATCCACCAACCATCCAACCACCAGAACCAACTTGTTGCCCACCAGATAACACCTGTGAAGGTTCCTGACATCTCCAAAATGTGGGAGATTGTGCCGCAAACAGCTACCAGTGCTAGAGCTTAATGTGGCTCAAAGACATTGTGTGTCCTTACTGGTGATAGAGACTTGCTAGATACCAGTACAGTTGCTGTACAGTGAAGTACTCTTACTACTTGATCCAGTGGAGCAGAATTCCCAGAGTCAAAGACAGTCGAATCATCCAGAGCTGAGGGAGGCATCATAGACAGAGAGGAGAGAAGATAAGTCTAATGCTTCGCATGATGTTGTGTTCCTCACAGCTCCTTGTGTCCAGTGATGAAAAGATGTCATCTCCAAGGCCTTCTGTCTGTGTAGATCTTAGTGATTTGGACATGATATCCTGAGATCTGGCATTTGTCTCACTTTTATATATCTAATTTATATTGATTACATACATTCATTTTCATGGCTGACTTAGGTGTCTCTATTTCACCTTTTTAAGTGTTTAGCAGTTGTGTATGTATGTGTATCTTCATTATATGTGTTAACATGGTTATGATAATGAACTATCATAACCTGGGGGCTTTCTTTAGTAAGTAGTGGGGGTGTCCAGCCAAGTGTGCCTAGAAATATTATATATATATATACTGACATATTTTGTAGTGCCAATACTTGAGTTGCCCTACTCCAGAGATAAGTTGATCGTATATTGGCCACGGGGAAACCCTTAGACCAATACGAGCCAAACGACTCAACATAATTATCTCTGAGTGCTGCTGGTTCTGAAGGAGAAATCCTTACATTAGGCACGCGACAGGAGTGATATGTGACAGCTGCTGAGACTCAACCCTTGACCAAGAGATTTACCCGCAGCTCAGATGAGTAACATCTCCTGTGGGTAGCCTCTCACAGCAAGATTCTACCCATGTACATCCTCTGTCAACCCTCAGTGTCGTCGTCACAGCGCTGAGGTACAACATGACAGCAATCGTTCATTTGCTGGCTAAACCAAAATGTCAGAGAGAAAAATAAATACATCCTGCGGCACAGGAGCAGGCTAAAAATCTGACTATTATAAATCGTATTGTTTGGGAAAAAGTCTAAATGTCCACTCCAGAGACCCCACTCACCCGAGTGTTGGGACCAAACAGATAAAGACATGCCTGATGCAGGATTCTCCCTTCTGTTGTGCTAACAGCACGCTGAAGATGTCAAACGTGCGACGAATAAAATGTACCTATTCGTGTGGTCACAAAAGTCCAGAACCCGCAGGCTGCTCCCCACTGATCTCTGGAGGGCGCAGCCCGTGTCGAGCAGGAGGCCTAATATGTTGTGAGGTTAAGCAGTCACGTGCAGGATGTGATGATTCCTTGGGTGAGCCCAGAACCAGAGCGTCATGTGTCGCCTCTGCATTTATGGAAGCCTCCTTGGATGGTGGGGAATGCCCATGATCTGCCCCTGCCTCCCTTGAGGGCTAACCGTTCCACATAGGGCTGCCCCAAAGGGGGTACTCCGTTGCAATATCTGTAGAGAAAGGGACAAAGAGGACACCACACAAATCAGGCAACATCTCGACCCACACAAAACAATTGCCACAGTCATCCTAGAAATAGGCCTGACAGCTTCCCTCAACGACAGGGAACGGCAAAAGCAAGCAAAATGGTTGTATACACATAACTCAGGTCCAGGAAAAAGCCAAAAGTCCTAGCGGACGATTAACTGGGACCTTCCACTGGAATCCACAGCCGGTGAACGAAGAAGAAGAAGAGAAGCAGTGGGTCTATTCTTTTTTTACCTTCCAAAATGGGGCCCCAGACATGCACTGGGACAAAAAACATCATTAACAGAGCAGAGAGCATAAACATATAAGAAATAACCAAAGGATATATAATGACTTTATATCAGTTCTACCTTTAACCTTTATCAAGATATCAGTTCTACCTTTAACCTTTATCGAGACATCAGTTCTTTCTTTACTCTTTATCGAGACAGGTTCTATCTTTAACCTTTATTGAGACATCAGTTCCATCTTTAACCTTTATTGAGACAACAGTTCTTTAACCTTTATCAAGACATTAGTTCTATCTTTACTCTTTATTGAGACATCGGTTCTTTCTTTAACCTTTATTGAGACACATCAATCAGTTCTATCTTTAACCTTTTTTGAGACTTCAGTTCTATCTTTAATCTTTATTGAGATATCAATCAGTTCTATCTTTAACTTTCATCAACACATTAGTTCTATCTTTAACTTTTATCAACACATTAGTTTTATCTTTAACTTTCATCAACACATCAGTTATATCTTTACTCTTTATCAAGATATTGGTTCTATCTTTAAACTTTATTGAGACATCAGTTCTATCTTGAACCTTTATCGAGACATTAGTTTTATCTGTAGTCTTTATCAAGACATCGATTCCATCTTTAACCTTTACTGAGACATCGGTTCCTTAACCTTTATCAAAACATCAGTTCTATTTTTAGCATCATCTGCCTCGGAAGGGACACAAATAACATCATAATTCTAGCAGAAGTAGCAGTCAAGGTTTTGATTTCTCTGCAAACAGTTCACCCCCTAAATGATCAATTTCTGTGCCAGTGCAAATCCCATAAAATATACCTCAATGTTCTATGTGAAAACTAGTGAGCAAACAATTTGTCCTGGCAAAATTCAGACATATGCACACACATGTAAAAGCATAAGGCAGTCACCAGAGGTGACAACATCAAACACTCGCTACCAGAATTGCTATTTATCATTGAAGGAAGTAGTAAGGATAAGCTGACTAAATGCACACATAATATTTATGCATAAGCCTCTTGATCAGACTGACTGCAAACCAGCCACCAGCTATTTACATTCATAGCAGCCAAATATTTATATCACCACAATGTGCTGCCTTTGGTATTTCTCTGACTCACATAATGTAAAAACTAAGGGCAAACAACAGTAGGGCCTACTTTAGCTGCAGGGGGCCAAAGGGCCAAAAGAAGAGATAGTATTTGAGCAACAGGCAACTTCTTTAGCTGCCAAAGAATAAAAACATTTGGTACTCAAATGCATCAGGCAACTCACCTTTTTATTGATATCTATAAGCATCTTCTTACATGTCTGTATATCTGGGTCAGTCATGCGACCGATACATTCCAGGCAACCTGCGTATGTCTGCAGGGTGGGCGTCAGGCGTTGCTGCCTTATGAGCGCAAACAATGATTTGATGGTCGTCAAATCTTTCTGGGAATAATAAATAGTATGACAGAGTCACCAATATGAAACTTTGGGTAGGAACTAAATAAATTTCAGTGAATAAAGAAGCTGTTTTTTAATAGAAAACATGGATGATAATATATCTACACTGCTCTTGCCCTGGAACCCACAAGGTGAAAGGAATAAAGGCAGACTAAAAAAGACATGGAAAAGGGAATCAGGAAGTGAAGCGGAAAAAGTTAGGGATACAGAATGAGTTAGACAAGACAGCAAAAGTTAGGGCTTGTCATGTTTTTTCAGTGTCTATTCTCCTTTGACAGATACAGGGCAGAAACAAAGAGGACCATTTCTGTGTAAAAATACAAATATGTAGTCACTCACAAACATAAAAGTACAACTTACAATTTCACTAATGTGACCAAGTCCTCCCTGACCTTCAAATACCCTCTACCAATGCTCCTCAATGGAAAAGCTCAAATTTAACACTATCTTCCCACCTCTGCAGTCATCCTACCAGTTCTAGGTTACGGTCTAGAGGATCGACTTCATTGCACCGGGTTTGATCCCATATGGCTTAGTCTCTTTCTGCAGAGCGGCAAGCCGCCTGCAGAGAGCTTCGCATACAGCATGAACTCCATTTTTCCTGGTGATGGTCCCCATTTCTGTCCTCAATCAACTGGTAAATTCTTACAATAAATCATCCTGACTGAAAAGCTTCATCATCACCACTTTCCATCAGCTGCAACAACTCTGCTGGTGTAAGCTGCTACACTTACATTTCTAATTTCTTATACCTCTACAGGGGTAAGCTGATTACATCTGTCACATTTCTCATTACCTACACCTCTCTTCATATAAGCTGATTACACTTACCACATTTTACACATTTCCTTATAAACAATGGGTAATGAACAGGCAGACAGACTGGCTGTATCTGCACCACAAGGCAGATGTGGTCAACGCCATTTGGGAACAAGCAACTGAATCAGCAGAAAAACAAGATTATTATGGCCTGGTGAAAATGAGGCACCTGGGTGTAATCAGAGGGTATGGCCGGCTCACTATACTCAAAGGAAAGGCAAGATGGACATATAACTAGATTGTGACCGGTACTATCAGTATTGGAACTCTGCGCTGGGTGCTGAAGATGTTGATGGAACACGCAAGGGAATGCCTCGAGTGCTGTGATGTCAATTCTTGACTCAACTCAATTCCTTTCACATTTCCTTGCATCTGCCACATTTCACCATCCCTTACACATATGATCGTGTAAGCTGGCTACACCTATCATCCTCTACAACATAAGCTGTCTATGTGATTTTTTTTTTTAAGTCAGGTCAGATGTCGCAACTTCTTTTACACACTAACATCACTGATGTTGGCTATCATAAAAACAAAGGTCTGAGTGGCGAGATGTTACCAACCTTTTTAGCCAGTGCATGGAATAACCTATTGAATACTTCTACGGAGCCAAGTCTGTGCTTGGATGACTGGTACTGTAGGTTTCTCACTGCAACCATCTCCTGCAAAGATCATCATTGGTCAGCATTAACAGGTGTCTGTGGCCTTATGGCCATATTCAAGAGTTAGAGACTCAGACATGGAGACATGGGTTTAGACTGTCAAACATGTACATGAGCATTTAGAGTGTTAGGCATGTAGATAAGGTGTTTACAGTGTCAGAAAGGTAGACAAGGATTTAGAGTGTCAGAAAGGTAGACAAGAATTTAGAGTGTCAGGCATGTAGACAAGGCTTTAGAGTGTCAGGCATGTAGACAAGGCTTTAGAGAGTCAGGCATGTAGACAATGCTTTAGAGTGTCAGGCATGTAGACAAGGCTTTAGAGTGTCAGGCATGTAGACAAGGCTTTAGAGAGTCAGGCATGTAGACAAGGCTTTAGAGTGTCAGGCATGTAGACAAGGCTTTAGAGTGTCAGGCATGTAGACAAGGCTTTAGAGTGTCAGGCATGTAGACAAGGCTTTAGAGTGTCAGGCATGTAGACAAGGCTTTAGAGAGTCAGGCATGTAGACAAGGGTTTAGAGCAGGGCTATTCAAATCTTGCCCACGGAGGCTAGCATGTGGCTTATGGTTCACTGCCAGTTGTATTCTATCCATGATCTTTCTATGCTGGAACTAGAGCCTCTGGCACGTGACGATCCCCATTTTCAAAATTTCTGCCCCTGAGTAAACTTTGTTGAACAGCCCTGGTTTAGAGTGTCCAAAAGGTACACAAGGGTTTAGAGTGTCCGGCATGTATTGTATTAATGATCTTTCTAAGCTGGGGCTCGGTTCTCTGGCCCGTGACGATCCCAATATTCAATATTTTGGCCCCAGAGAACACTTAGCTGACTAGATTTGGCTTATAGTGTCAAACATGTACAGGAGGATTACAGGGTCAGATGGATAGACATGTATTTCGAGTGTTTAACATGTACATGATGGTCAGAGTGTCAGAGAGATAGACATGTATTTAGAGTGTCAAACATGTACATGAGGGTTAGAGTGTCAGAGAGATAGACATGTATTTAGAGTGTTGAACATGTACATGAGGGTTAGAGTGTCAGATAGAAAGACATGTATTTAGAATGTCAAACATGTACATGAGGGTTAGAGAGTAAGACAGATAGACAAGGGTTTAGCTAGTTAAAAAATGTATCTGAGCGTCAGACAGACAGAGAAGGGTGTCAGAAAGATGGACAAGGGTTTAGAGTGTCAAACACGTACATGCGGGTTTACAGCAGGGCCATTCCAATTATTCAGGGGCCAAAACTTCTAAAATGGGGATCGTCACAGATCAGAAGCCACAGCCCAAGTATATCAAGCTTATTATTACAATACAGCTGACAGTAATCCATGGGCCAGTTGTTAGGTCTTCATGGGCCAGATCTAACCCTCATTCTACACCTACTGAGGTTAAAGTTTAACATTTCTACAAGCACAAGATTTCAATTTAACATTTAACACCTTGGTTTGGAATTTAACATGTTTACATACAAGGCCAGAATTCACCAAGTTTACACATACCAAGGTTAGAATTAACACAC
>CAJHNH020003014.1:0-85983 GCA_905116865.2 Candidula unifasciata
CAGCCATCAGCACCTTGCAATGACGATGTGGGATTAACCCAAAAAAGAAAACCTAATTTTTACCTCCAATGTGCCCCCTGACATAGTCGGAAGAAACCATCCACATAAAAAGGGGGAACAAGAACCCTACCTACTTCTTAAAACCCAATCCCACTGTGTAAACGTTTTAGAAAAAAAATCAACATCAGTTAGAACGTCAAAGACAGAAAGCATAAGGGGAAAAAGGAACCATAAACGCCCTACCAAAACGACCAAAAATATAACAACGTTACAGATTTGAAATAAATAAACGCGTCAATTTTTCTTTGTTGTTCTTAAAAGAGAAAAAAAGAAAGAAGAGGGGGAGAGAAGGAGAGAGAAGAGAGAGAGAGAGAAAGGAGAGGGAGAGGCGTAATTTTTGGGGGGGTTTTTTAAAGCCCCCCCCGGGCTTTGCCGGGGGTCCTTAATATGCCGGGCCCATATGGTCTAACAGCTGAAGGGGATTTCCGGGGACCTTCCACGAGGTTGTCATCATCGACCAATAGCTGTGTAAGTTCCAACGTATTTATGTTGTCTGCACACTCTCGTGCAGTTTTCGCAATTACCCCTTCACTTTCCGCACCAACTAAATGCAGTTATTGGACGGTACTAATAGAACAAAGCAATGACTTTCATTACACAAGTGTGAATGTCGTTTGTGAGTTCTCCGTTTTGGGAGGATATAGGTGAATGTTTGGTTAGCCGTTACTGGTTGTTGTTGTTGTTGTTTGTTGTTGTTGTTGTTGTTGTTGTTGTTGTTGTTGGCACTGTTTAGTTAGTTAGTTAGTTAGTTAGTTAGTTAGTTAGTTAGTTAGTTAGTTAGTTAGTTAGTTAGTTAGTTAGTTGGGTTATCCTCATTGCACTCCGGACATGTCCATAGGTGCTCAGATCCTCCCCTCAGTATGAACCCCAACGTCCGATGGCTAATAGTACCAGTTCTATGTTGATTAACAAGTCTTCTGACGTGTCCGGTGTGCGTCTCGTTTTTTGCTGTGCCGATCTTAATTCCCAAGTCTGCCATTCTGGCGAGTGATGTGGATTCACTGCCACCAAAGTCCTCTATTCTTCCCATTTCTCTGAGGGCATTGATAATATCAGCATGATCCATAGGCCGACCGTCGGTAGTGATAGCGGATCCAGTCAACCTGTCAGCTTTTTCATCGACGCCTGCGTGTCCCAGAACAAAAATAAAGGTGACTCCACGCACAGTGGACTTCTGAATTGATTCAAGCCATTGTCTTCGCACTGAACCTGCCTGAATCCTCCGGATCATACTCATTGAATCACTGAGTATACATATGCGGGTGTATTTTTGTGTTTCGAGCCAGGCAAACGCTTGCGTCACTGCCATCACCTCCATCGTCATGCTGCTGGTTGTCATGGAGAAGGCGCCGTTGGCTTCTTTGACTGTTCTGCCCGCTGAGCGTGCTGTAAATGCCTATGCGCTTCTTTTTTGTCGTATAACGGATCCGTCTGTATAGATTAGTGCATCTGCTTCGTCTGAATTTTCACCGATGAGAGCGTTGACCTCTGCATTAACAGCAACAGGATTCTCTTCTCTACATCGCCTGTTGAATGTGACAATACAGGAAAATGTACAAATAAACGCCTGAGGCACAGGTATCCATTCTGCACCAGGTATGATGTCGGTTAGGCTGCATATTTGCCTAATAACATCTTCTGCCCGACCTAGCCACGATTTTCCCATCTTCAGTCTGTCGCCCTTTTCACTAAAAAGCGCTTGATGCAGTGGGTGTTTCTTATCAGCACATATTTTGAGGTATGCCCGAGCCCTCCACATTCTGATCCTTTGGTTCATTGTTGGAAAGTCAAGTAGATACCTCATTGCTCCACAGGATGTGTCTCTTGTACATCCCAAAATAATGCGCATGGCTTCATTTTGCACCTTTTCGAGTCGTTCAATCTGGGTAGCACTGTTTAGTTGCTCCAGACTATCGTTTTGTATTGTGCAATGGATAGGCGTGGTAAACCCAGTCCAAGGCCGCAACATTTACGGTCAGGGGTGAATTACTTCTCTCCGTAGCGCAAGGCCTGGTCTCTATTGTAGAAACCATGTGTTTTCAATGTACCAAGATCCTTCTGTTTGCCTGCTTTGTTAGCGCCAAAGGGAAGGTAACGTCAGTACGTTTGAAACAAAGTATTTTGCAGAAGCTGCCGCAGCAACAACAAAAACAGTTCTATGTCTGCTGACCAGAACTTCCCTTTTATACCAGAAGCAAAACCATTTGTCTTCTTTGAGCATCTTTTACTGCTTGACTGGCATGTTTAATGTCAGTTCGTGAGACTTCTGATTCGGTTGGCGGGAAGATCTATTACTGCTTGACTGTGTTATGTCTCCCATGTTTAATGTCAGTTCGTGAGACTTCTGATTCGGTTGGCGGGAAGATCTATTACTGCTTGACTGTGTTATGTCTCCCATGTTTAATGTCAGTTCGTGAGACTTCTGATTCGGTTGGCGGGAAGATCTATTACTGCTTGACTGTCCAAGTCCAAGGCCTTTTGAGAAAAAAAAAGAAAAGCTCGACCACGTTCAGACTGCTGCTAGCTAGCCTAGGCTGCTAACAGTCTCCGCCTATATTTGTGGTCTGGGTTATTTGCGTCATTTTCGTGACTGAATACTGGTGTTTGTGCCATTTCTGGCTTAATGCTTCCATCCGAATCAAACCGCTCGTCCTGTTGTCACTGGTGCATGTCTTCCTTCTTCATTCTTGGTGTTTCCTGTTTGTTATGTCTCCCTTTGATCTGGCTAGGCGTATCTCGAAGGAGAGCGAGCTTCCAAACACAACGACCTTTCGGCCACCATTTATTGTTTTAAAATTTTGAGTATTTTAATTTTGCCAAAAAGTACTGAAAACAGTTTTTGAATGTGAATAGTTCCATAGTGGTCTTATAGTTGTCTTCCTGTAATATGAACGGGTTAGTCATGTAATGGATATGTGTGTGAGAGTTTGTGTGGAGTCTTAAGCGGGTCCAGTCGTCATTTGTTATTATGTGATCTGGTTGTGTTGATAGCTAAGCACCGGTGTACGTAATTACCATATAACCGGGCCGTCCAGCTCACGCTTTGAGATCCAAATGATCGGCGATGAGAATTGTTGTGGCATGTTGGGCAACGAACTCAAGTGCTCTCTGTGGGAATGGGTTGGGGGGTTAAACTCATAGTGCATCCGAAAGAGTTAGGGAAAGGTGGGGGGAAGGGGAGCGGGAGGCCATTCAGTCAATTCTCGTCGTTGCCGTCTTGCTGGATTCTAGCGTGGCTTTTTGCCGGGACTATGTGTATCACGTTACCAACCTTTGCTATCATCCCAGTGATGGGGTGGTATTGGAGGTTATGCGTTCTAGTCCTGTCATTATCGAGTCACTTGTATTCCCTATTTGCTGTCAGTCATATTTTTGTTATGAGTCCTGTCGGTCATGTGCATGTTGTATGCATGCTGTGGAGTGGGATGGTTTTGTTTATGAATCCTTGGAGTATATGGACGCACCCAACTAGATGTATGCGTACATGCACTCGAGTATTCATACATGCAGACAACACTACATATTTGTACGTCCTTTCATACTTATCCGTGTATGCATACCTAATTGACATTACGTACACACGCAAACTATCACGTAGTGATATTCACTCTTCCATGTCTATTACGTTTTGTGTCGCTTTGTCTGTAATTTCGTCTGGTCGTGTCACTTTTAAGTTATGTCCCGTTACTGGTATGTGACCTGTCCAGTACTGACGTATCATGTTTTGGTGGATGGTGTGCGTTGATGACGTTCTTGCTGCTTACACCCTTCATTCCATTTGTTCTCATTAATGAACAGACATACAGCAACACAGTTTATGGTTTCTTTGATTGCACTGTCATTCATACACTCACAAATATATAAATATACACGCTCTCATATATATACACACATGCACACTCATACCCACATATTCATGCATACAGTAATACATTTAAATCCATGTACTCATTCATCTGTACCTTTCGCACAACTATATTCCCACTGTTCCGTCCACACGTGATTCCGTACCATCCGCCTACATACACTGTGTCTTATGTATCCATCCTATACACAAATGCACTCATACTAGACGCACTCATCCTTGTGTATGTGTTCATGTTCACATCTATGCACTCATCATACTTACACTATCTCTCTGACTCTAGGATGTCCGGGGTTACCATCTCATCAGTTCCTTCTGTTATACTGAGTAAATCCCTAATCTGGTCTTTTTAGTTTTGATTTGTTTTAATAAGGTATTGTTTAACCAGTTTTTGGATGTCTTTATTGCTATCTACATTTAAAAATTTGTTTGCAGTAATTTGTTGTTTTCGTTTTAGAAAAAACTCCTCAATGGGTTTCCTCTCCAATTTATATTTAGTGCAGTTTATTATATAATGCTCTAGTGTATTATCTTGCTTGACTGTGTTATGTCTGGCATGTTTAATGTCAGTTCGTGAGACTTCTGATTCGGTTGGCGGGAAGATCTATTACTGCTTATTACTGGTTACTGGCGGTTGATCTGCCGGGCCATGAAAGGTACCCTGAGTTAATCCTGAAGACCGGTCTGCGACCTGACATAGTTCTCCACTCTGGGAAGAAACGGCAGCTCATCCTGATTGAGTTGACCGTCCCGTATGAGTCGCGTATGGACGAGAGTCACATATATAAGCTCGAGAAATATTGTGACTTAGCAGCCGGTCTGAGGAGAAACGAGGCGTACACAGTACGTGTCTTTGCCGTCGAAGTGGGAGCGAGAGGTCTCGTCTCCACTTCATTGTACATTGTGGTTAAAGAACTAGGTTTGCGCGGTAATGAACGGAAACGAACACTTAAAAAACTGGGCGAGGCTGCGGAGAGGGCCTCGAGCTGGCTTTGGACGCAACGAAACAACGTAGGGGACGGGCCTCGGAGAGCTGGTCCGGGTGTCTAGTGGAAAAAAGTTTCTCACCGCTTGAAAGTCCATCGTGTTCGAATTGTCTGCCAGTGATCCTCTGCCACCTGCTAACAAAAGTCTAACATGTGTCCGGTATCCCAATCGTAAGCTTGTCGCTCGGTCGTCCAGGTACGCTGACTGTTCTAATTAGGCTGCCGCGACGACTTCTTATCTCACAGTACCTTCTGCAAATCACCAAGTCGTCTTGTCCCTATCCGAAAGAAAAACACCATCCGGTAATTTCGTGCAGCATGGTACCAGCCCTGAGCTTCATGAACTCAGGTGGGCCCACCTCTGAAAATGTCTAGGAGATACGTGGGCCGAAACATTTGTCGACGAGGATAACTTCTACTGATGACTGGTAGATCCCTGCTGTACTTGCTCCCTGTGAGTTTATTCCTACTGCTTGACTGTGTTATGTCTCCCATGTTTAATGTAAGTTCGTGAGACTTCTGATTCGGTTGGCGGGAAGATTATGGGAATTTAAAAATCAAAGGACTAATTCAGCGGTTCCCAAACCTTCTTTTTTTGGTCGCAGCACCCTTGTAGGGCCACCCACCCTTAAAGCGGTTTAAACTTTCAGGAAAAGAAGAAGAAAATACAGTGCACATTTAATATCTGTGTTTTTTTTAATGTAATTGTACGTTGGGCATGCCCTGCAGCCTTGCCAATAGGATTGTTTTCTGAAAACGCCGGCATCCATAACTCTTCTTGTCATCCTTCATGGTATTTCTATTTTCAACTGCTGTCTTCGCTGATCTCATGCGGATTTGGAAATAGTCTTGATTATTACCACGGCACCCTTGCATAAACTCGCGGCATTCTTGCATACGCTCGCGGCACCCTTGCATACACTCGCGGCACCCATACATACACTCGCGGCACCCTTGCATACACTCACAGCACCCTTGCATACTCTCGCGGCACCCTTGCATACACTCGCGGCACCCTTGCATACACTCGCGGCACCCTTGCACACACTCGCGGCACCCTTGCATACGCTCGCGGCACCCTTGCATACGCTCGCGGCACCCTTGCATACACTCGCGGCACCCTTGCATACACTCGCGGCACCCAGTTTGAGAACTGCTGGACTAATAAACCAAATAATAAAAATAGATTTGAAGTATCTCCGCTAAAGTGCCAAAACAAAAACAAAAAATACTCTCACTAAAGTCGAACTAGTCGGCTCTGTGGCTAAGTTGATGCGAACGCTTCGTAATGCCAGGGTGCCGGGTTAGATCCCAGCTGCGGGCCATGGGCCTTGCGTTGGTTACAACAGTGGTATCAGGGCGCCGATCGTCCAGAGAGCAATGGCAAACTACTAGGCGTAAATTTGCCTAGATAAGTTGGAGGCCGGCGATCGAGAGAAATAAGTAAAAAGACAACCACAAGAGATGGACAAACAGCAGTCAGTCATCGTACAACCGAAACAGGAGATAAGGAGTGTTGACTTTCATGCATCGTGTATAAATTTTTCTCCAGTAAGTGTTTGATCACCTGCTTGGTGGATTACGTAGGCGCCTGGAGCTAAGGCATTGCGACCGTGCTACGTAACTCCGAGGTGCTGGGATTGATACTAGCTGCGGGAGATTTGGCAGCAGACTATATGGTGCTAGTTTAACAGGGAGAGGTCATCACTCGTTTGAAGGAGTTAGGATATTGCGTATAATTTGAATAATCAAGTCTTGGCAACCTTGACATTCCATTTCTAGAACCATCATTTGTTTATTAGCAGAGATATCTGCAACTGAATAACCTACTTATATAAATAGAATCTTTTGTAATCGTTGACGTGCCATATTAGAGAGAAAGAGAGCCGTGACGCACACGCTTTCTGGAAGTTCTGGAAGACTTCTAGAAGGTCAGTAGACAATTAAATTAGTATATTTAGGTGTAGAAATAGCTGATGCAATCAAGGCGCACTGTCACAACTATAGGAGGGCCCTAGGAAGGGTAGGGTTCCTATACAGGAGGTATCTTCAGTCTATAAGTGTGGCTCACTAGAAGTATGGTACTTCATTGTCTACAAGGGTAGAGAGACCGAGATATTGCTCCTGGGACAGAGGACAGGAAGATAAGGCTACCCCGCTCCGATGGGTGGTGCTAGGCAGACTAGTTATCCTGGTGGCAACTCCTCTGCCACTTTTAAAGAAAGAGCCCCCAGAGAAAGAAAGCGAAGAATGCCCCTTTCTCGCTCACTCAACTATTACTCACGCACAGCAACAAAGACAGACGAGAATAGTAGTGAATGAAGAATGATGTCGCTTTAATTTTACTGACATCTGACTGGCTACAAATTGACAGTGGTTTGGTGTTTGATTTTAAACCAAATGGTTATCATCATAAGAGAAATGTCTACTGGGTCCAGTTCCTTCCCCGCACGAGTACAGCTCACCCGTGGATACTCCCAAAGGCTGGACTTGATGGGGAAACCGGAACACTTGGCTTCTTGTAGATCTTATTTCTTGTGATATCCTCTTGTAGATAATCCACGCTGATGTTCTTAAAGTTCAGATACGACACGTGGTCGTTTAGAAAATTCGACACGTGGTCGGTTACAATTACGACTAGTAGTCGGTTATGAATACTGGGATTAAATCCCTTAAACTGTCTCTTTGTCTGTGCCGATTCTATGGCGACATGACAATGGGTACAATTGTGTACTAATCGTTGAGTCCTTGGTGTTATGAAAAATGCCGCAGGGCTGGGGGAAGATAGTAAAAGCCCTGATAAGCGTGTGCAAAAAGGGAACACGTGGTTTCCCGAATTTGCTGGTTCTCTGGGCTCTTCAGAATTTATTAACTGAATTAAATATTAATATAATTCAGTTACGATGGTTTACAAAGTACACCGCATTTAAATATTAGCTTCAGCACTAACTAGTAAAGGTAAGGTTAAACGCACGTGGCCATATATATTTTTATATCGGTTACCTCTAGAACTCCAGCCAGCAAATTCAGGGATAACAATTTTAATATAATGCTACATTAATAGTACACTTACAGAAGATTCACAATTAGAAAAAGAGTGCCAACTTACCCCCTCAGATCGGTCAGAAATCACTACCGTAATCCAGAACGAATTAATATAGAACTACACTCGCTAATCTGGATACTGCACTTGAAAAACTAACGATCTCACTCGACCACGTTTGGAATTGGAATGCTCGAAACATGGCGACTTCCGCTCAAAATGGACGACCCACGTGACGCCAGTCATGCGCATGCGCCAAAAAGATGAAGCGCCATCTGGTACGTTCTATTTGATTGGTCGGACCGAGCACTGTGATTGGTTGCCAAACTATTAATCCATGAGTTGAATGTAACTAGCCCTATCCGGTTTTTAGCGGAAAGTATTAGGGAAAATCGGGTCCTCTAAACTAATGTTTTATATATATATATATATATCTAGCTTCTGCCCTAAACTATAAGGTAACTAGGGGAGCGTCAGTGGTCATTGCCAGTACTGTCACATAGGCCCCCCGTAAAAAAAGTTCTGGGATCCAAACTTTTTAGAGACTAAGATGACCATCTGGCGTATCTCCTTCATCTGGGTTAGCTTGATCATTCTCCTCTTCTGGAGGGTGACGACTCAGGAAATCTGCTCCTACATTCTCTTTCCCCGGAATGTACTCTACTGTAAAAGTGTAGGGTTGGAGTAACAGTGACCATCTCATCAGCCTAGTGTTGAGCTTCTTAGATGCCGCTAGAAACATTAGAGGCTGGTGGTCACTCTGTACTTTAAATTTCGTTCCGTACAAGAATGGCTGGAATTTCTGCACTGCCCATACTAGTGATAAACACTCTTTCTCAATGGTTGAATAATTTCTTTCAGCACCGTTGAGCTTCCGGCTGGCATATGCTATCGGAAACAACATGGATGGTTCTTCTCTACCTTCCTGGAGTAGGGTCGCTCCTATTCCTATATTACTGGCATCAGTCCTCAACGTAAAGGTTTTAGTGAGGTCCGGGAGCTGAAGAATAGGTTGGAGGTTAGCTTTCCCTTGAGCATAGCGTACGCTGTCTCACAGTCAGCTGACCAACGCACCATCTCTGGGGCTCCCTTTTTTGTAGCATCTGTAAGTGGGGAGGCTATCGTGTTAAAGTCTTGTATGTACTTTTGATAGAACCCACACAGAGATACAAAGGACCGCACATCCTTCTTAGTTTTTGGTCTAGGTGCCTTGTGCAACTTATCCACGTTCTTTTGTTCAGGGCACATATATCCCTGTGATATGGTGTGTCCCAGAAATTCTAGTTGTCCAAAAGCCAGTTTACATTTAGAAGGCCTGGCTGTTAACCCCACTTCTGCAAGCCTTCCTAGCAAAGTGTCGAGAGTGTTGAGGTGTTCTTCAAAATGCTCTGACGCGATGAGGATGTCATCCATAAAATGTTGTAGCGTTGGCCGTTTTAATGGGCCTAACAGCATTCTCATCATGCGGGTAAACACACTAGGTGCATTGCTAAGACCGAATGGTAAGACGTTGAACTCATAGTGCCCCTGAGGGGTGCTGAATGCTAAATAAGGGCGAACTTCTTTCTTTACTGGGATCTGATAGTACCCCTTACTGAGGTCTATCTTGGAAAAGTACTTAGCTTTACTAAGTCTAGAAAATAGTTGTCCTTGGTCAGGTAGGGGTTCAGGTTGGAATTCCGTCACCCCATTTAGTTGCCTGTAGTCAATGCAAAGCCGATGCTCCCCACTAGGTTTCCTTAGGAGCACAACACTAGCACTATAAGGTGATTCAGAAGGGGAGATAATTCCTTCTTGCAAAAGGTGAGCAATCTCAGCCTGGAGGGCTTCCTCCTTAGCATAAGGTATAGGATAACACCTCTGTCTGACCGGTTCCGTACTGGTCAGTTTCATGTCAAACTCGACCAGACTTGTGCGACCCGGTTTGTCTGTGAGCACTGCTGAGTGTGCAGTTAAGACCTCTCTTATTCTTTGTTGTTGCGAATCCAACAGGATGGGGTTTATTTCCACGTCCTGAGCTGTTTCTCGAGGTTGTAACGGGTACTCGACCCCTGCAGCCTCTCCACATTCGACCTCCGTAGCTACCGCAAGTGTCATCAAATGCACCGGGGTAGTTTCTGTTCTTTCGAAATACTTTCGAAGCAGGTTTATGTGAAAGACTTTCAGTTTTCCTCTTTTGGAGATCTTATAATTGGTGCGGGACACCTTCTCCACAACCGAGTAGGGCCCTTGCCAACCAATCTCCAGTTTATTGCTGCCACTTGGCAAAAGTAACATGACCTTGTCTCCTGGTTCCAGGAAACGGTCCTTGGCTTTCCTATTATAAAGGGCAGCATGTTTCTTGCGGGCGGCTTTCACATTTGACGTTGCCAGTTTCCAACCCATTTCCAACTTTCCTTTCAGTTCCTCCACATACTTGGAGGCTGTCACTACAGTCTCTTCCGCCTTCTCTTCAGTCCACGTCCTCATTAGGGCTTCCAAGGGCCCCTTAATAGGTCGTCCGAATAGAAGAGTAGCAGGTGGGATTCCCGTAGATCCATGGGGTACCTCCCTGTAGGCGAATAAAGCCGCTGGTAGGTACTCATCCCAAACCTCTGGTTTTTCCTGAGCTAACTTCCTCAGGATCGTCATTAAGGTTCCGTTAAATCTTTCCACCTGGCCGTTTGACTGTGGGTGATATGGACTAGTGTGGATATGCCGGGTTTGTAGAATCTGGAAGACTTCTCCCATCAGTTTCCCTCGGAACTGTGAGCCGTTGTCTGTCAAAATTTGATTGGGAAATCCCAATCTTGTGAAAATGGTCACGAGTGCTTCCGCTACTCGCTTTGAATCGATAGCGGGTAGGGCAATCGCCTCCCCCCACATCGAACAGGTATCCACCAAAGTTAAAATAAAGGAATTTCTTTTCTTGGTGCGAGGGAGTGGACCGACTATGTCGACTGCCACTCTCTCAAATGGAGTGTTCATCAATGGCATGTCACCTAAAGTTACTGGAACTGTCCAATGCCTGGGAGCTACCCTTTGGCATTCTGGACATGACTTTACATACCGCTTAATGTCCCCATTCATCCCCGGCCAGTAATAATGGCAGGCGATACGTTGCTGTGTAGCCCCAATCCCCATATGTCCAGAGAATGGGATAGTATGTCCCATGTGCAAGATTTGCGTCCGGTAGGGGGAAGGTACAACAAGTTGACCAAACTCGTCTCCATCTTTTCCTGCCCTACGGTACAGCAAATTACTTTTGACATAAAAGTTTCCCTTACTAGGAGGGGTTTGGGCTTTGGGCAACTTTCCGTAGCAAGGTTGAAGAGTGTGGTCCTGTTTTTGGGCAGCCCTTATTTCACCCGGAAGGGGGTTTAAAGGTTGAACAGGCTCTAGGCTATCTTTAGCCTGAGACCTGGTCTGTACAGCCGCGAGAGCTATGGGAGTAGATGGTTCACTTAAATAAACATACCGACACCCTAGGATAAAAGGATAAATCGGATCATCTACCACAGCAGCGGATACAGTCCCCAGTAACATACTTGGACTCCACTTCAACTAAAGCTATAGGCAAAGTCATAGTGGGGGAACTCTTGGTAGCCCCGCTGACTTTAATAGTGTCTCCAGTTAGCTGGCCAGGTTCTACCAGATATGATGCAATTAAACTGTCATACTGGAGGCCGGTATCATAGAGACAATCGACTCTCTGTCGGTTGACTGAGATCACTTCCACCACGGGTGGTCTCCTCGTAGTAGGGAAGAGTACACTAGGAGGCTTTTCAGCTGCCACACATGCCGCGTACTGAGGGGCAGGTTTTTTCGGGCATTCGGCCGTGTAGTGGGTATTAACCTTGCAATATTTGCAGTATGGATTTCTCCACCCCGACGCTAGTTGCGGCTGGGGTTTTTGATTTTGATTATGTTGGGGTTTGGGCCCCTTTGCGGCATTTTTATAAGGTTGTACGGGTGTTTTCACCGGAGGTTTTTCAAAGGTGGGTTGGGGTTTGGGCTTAAAAGATACTTCCCCATGGGCTGCATGATAGCGTTCTGCAAGAGTAATCATGTCGTCTAAGCGTTCAGCCCCATTCTCTGTTAAGAAAGTCTGCATAGGTTTCGACATACACTCCCTCAGTTGCTCAGCCAGCACCATTTCTTCCAACCCATCGTATGAGTGATCATGACCCCCTAAAGTCATCCATTTTGAAAGATAGCTTTGGAGTCTACTCAGCAGTTGGCTAAACGATTCACCCGCTTGCCGTTGGGCTGTTCGAAACTTATGCCTATATGCTCCGGAGGTAAGCTCATATCTTTTGAGAAGTGCCTGCTTTAAGGCCTCAAAATCATTTTCCTGACCCCGAGGTAGCTGGTTGTAAACATCATAAGCAACTCCTCGAAGCCCCTGAGAAACCTTAAAGTTCCATTTCTCTTTTTCCAGCCCGTAGTTCTCAGCCATCTTTTGGAATTTCTCTAAGTAGGTGTCTATTTTATCTGCTTTTTCATCGAAGTGCATCAAGGGGAAGTTCAGGGCCCCCACAAGATTATTCTGAGATGAACCCTCAGGGCTAGGTAAAGAATAGTTGGGAATCGGTGAGGAGGGTATTGGGGCCTGTTCACGAAGTCTAATTTCATGTTGCCTTTCTTTATCTCTCTCTACCCTTTCCCTTTCTTTCTCTGCCTTTTCTTCTTCTCGAATTAAGGCTCTTTCCTTAGCCTCTGCTTCAGCCTTACCATACTCTCTTTCATCCACCCGGTATTCTCTATCTACATCTTGCATGTACCTTTTTAACTCTTCACCCTCGTGCCCCAGCTCTATTCCTATTTCCCTTATCTCAGCCATAGTTGGTCTTTTGAAAGGCATGACTATAGGTAGTGGCTTCTATCAATGACCTGAAGGGTAAGTTGTTTAGTAGGCAGAGTAGACAGAAAAACCAGATCAACGCAACAGAATCACTTAGCAGTTATGATTGACAGTTATAGTAGAACACCAAATAGTACTGTATGTATTATACACGTCACAACAGATACGTAACGTAACAACAACAGTATGTAACAAAACACCAGGTCTGGAACTGAACTACTTAAAATTTTGAATCATTTTACACAAACATTTTAAACCATCAATTTTTAGCTCAGTCTTATTAAACAGTTGTGCAGTACCTATAAAGCTATAGACTACTAGGAAATAGTCTCTGGTAAAATCCCGGACGAGCGTACCAGTTGTCACAACTATAGGAGGGCCCTAGGAAGGGTAGGGTTCCTATACAGGAGGTATCTTCAGTCTATAAGTGTGGCTCACTAGAAGTATGGTACTTCATTGTCTACAAGGGTAGAGAGACCGAGATATTGCTCCTGGGACAGAGGACAGGAAGATAAGGCTACCCCGCTCCGATGGGTGGTGCTAGGCAGACTAGTTATCCTGGTGGCAACTCCTCTGCCACTTTTAAAGAAAGAGCCCCCAGAGAAAGAAAGCGAAGAATGCCCCTTTCTCGCTCACTCAACTATTACTCACGCACAGCAACAAAGACAGACGAGAATAGTAGTGAATGAAGAATGATGTCGCTTTAATTTTACTGACAGCTGACTGGCTAAAAATTGACAGTGGTTTGGTGTTTGATTTTAAACCAAATGGTTATCATCATAAGAGAAATG
Source organism: Candidula unifasciata (assembly GCA_905116865.2). Classification (NCBI taxonomy): domain Eukaryota; kingdom Metazoa; phylum Mollusca; class Gastropoda; order Stylommatophora; family Geomitridae; genus Candidula; species Candidula unifasciata. The sequence goes on from CAJHNH020003014.1 coordinate 13,589, forward strand.
TCTACTGGGTCCAGTTCCTTCCCCGCACGAGTACAGCTCACCCGTGGATACTCCCAAAGGCTGGACTTGATGGGGAAACCGGAACACTTGGCTTCTTGTAGATCTTATTTCTTGTGATATCCTCTTGTAGATAATCCACCGCTGATGTTCTTAAAGTTCAGATACGACACGTGGTCGTTTAGAAAATTCGACACGTGGTCGGTTACAATTACGACTAGTAGTCGGTTATGAATACTGGGATTAAATCCCTTAAACTGTCTCTTTGTCTGTGCCGATTCTATGGCGACATGACAATGGGTACAATTGTGTACTAATCGTTGAGTCCTTGGTGTTATGAAAAATGCCGCAGGGCTGGGGGAAGATAGTAAAAGCCCTGATAAGCGTGTGCAAAAAGGGAACACGTGGTTTCCCGAATTTGCTGGTTCTCTGGGCTCTTCAGAATTTATTAACTGAATTAAATATTAATATAATTCAGTTACGATGGTTTACAAAGTACACCGCATTTAAATATTAGCTTCAGCACTAACTAGTAAAGGTAAGGTTAAACGCACGTGGCCATATATATTTTTATATCGGTTACCTCTAGAACTCCAGCCAGCAAATTCAGGGATAACAATTTTAATATAATGCTACATTAATAGTACACTTACAGAAGATTCACAATTAGAAAAAGAGTGCCAACTTACCCCCTCAGATCGGTCAGAAATCACTACCGTAATCCAGAACGAATTAATATAGAACTACACTCGCTAATCTGGATACTGCACTTGAAAAACTAACGATCTCACTCGACCACGTTTGGAATTGGAATGCTCGAAACATGGCGACTTCCGCTCAAAATGGACGACCCACGTGACGCCAGTCATGCGCATGCGCCAAAAAGATGAAGCGCCATCTGGTACGTTCTATTTGATTGGTCGGACCGAGCACTGTGATTGGTTGCCAAACTATTAATCCATGAGTTGAATGTAACTAGCCCTATCCGGTTTTTAGCGGAAAGTATTAGGGAAAATCGGGTCCTCTAAACTAATGTTTTATATATATATATATATATCTAGCTTCTGCCCTAAACTATAAGGTAACTAGGGGAGCGTCAGTGGTCATTGCCAGTACTGTCACACGCACTTAGAAAATCTCATGTAGAGAACCTAGACAATAAACAAGTTGAGCCGTACTAAAACCGTATAGAAGCTTTTTTTTTTTAAGATCCCTCTTCACGCCTTTAGGTGAATCGGGCATATGGGAAGAGCACCTATATTTTTACAGACCAATCGGCACTCGATGGGTAATGTGGTCAAGAAGCAGTTAGTGAGTAGAAAACACATTCCACACATTCCAGCGTCTCTGTATAAATAGTTGGTAAGAATCCACTTGGGGAACCTTCAGTCATTGAGACTGAATAGGAGGGACTAGTAATTAGGACCCTAAAGGACAAGAACCTTTATTCTTCAGTTTACGAGACTTAGAAGAAGATGAACCAGTCTCAAGGAGCCTTTAAAGACAGTCACTAGAAAGCAGACATGAAATGAAACAACGAACTGCAGACACGATACATGGATCCCTGGACACAACAGAGACACATTCGATCGAAACATTACAAAGATGTTAGAGTCGACGATCAAACTATTAGTATCAGACAGCATTAGAAGCCAGGGGGTAGTTATAGATATTAGAACCAGTTAACAAAGTAACTAGAGATGAAGAAGACAACGCTACCTCAAGAGTATGTATCCACAGAGAGAAAACAGTTGCCATTCATATTATCAATGATGTTGTTTGTGACACCACTGAGGTACCACAATAGAGACAGTACAGAAAAGAACAGTTGTTTTCATACATTTTATTTTTCAAGCATCAGAGACGTAAGAAGCAGGAATCAAGAATGAGAGACCATCATCATCACCACAATCGACATGACCATATTTCTCCTCGTCAAACGACTCCTTCTTTAGCAAACTAAAGACGAACCCGGGTGTGAAATCAACGTACGCAAAGAAAACAGCTGTACTACATTAGTTTCGACTGTTGTATCGTTCAAAAAGGAATGGCAAACTATTGAATGTAAATCAGTCTAGTGACATCAGAAACATCCAATAAATGATGTGTTGTTCTTGGCACATCCTGTCAAATTCATTGGGAATCCCAGTAACAGCATAATCACTTATATGGGTGATTGAATTAGTCGACTCTTACGACATGCTTGTTAGGGGAGGTAGTGGGTCTCTTCTGTTTATTACTCACAATGGGGCCCAGAAACCCACACAGAGGACTAGTTTACTATTCTGTGCTTTCACTGAAAAGATACAGAACTAAATACTTCTTCTTCGCGTTCACCGGCTGTAAACTCCCTGGGAAAGTTTTGGTTGTTCGTCCACTTCTGTACTTTGGCATTGTTCCAGAATCCGTGTTTTGCAGGCATAATTGTTTCACGAATCTGGATTGTTTTTATTCACACTGCTGGTTCCTGACCTTTCATGCAGATGCAATCCTACTTCGAAGGAAAATCCCGACATGTTTGTTAAGGAGGCACTGGGTCTATTCTATGTATTACCCACAACTGGACCCTGAAACCCATACGGGGTTTACTAATATTTACTTTTTACTGCGAATCCCGGTAACAGCATAATCATGTTATGGGTGATTGAACTAGTCGACTGTTACGACATGCTTGTTAGGAAAGTAGTGAGTCTAATCTTTTTATTACTCCCAATTGGGTCCCCGAAATCCACAAGGGGTTTACTATTCTTTGCTTTCGCTGAAAATGCCCTCTAACAGGAGAAACACTTATTTCAGATACTTCGCTGATGCCAGGTACCCAGCGAAAACCGGAGACCAACACAAACACATAGACCAGTAAATATCTGAGCCTTGTGTCTTGATTGCTGCAAAGAAGTCATTTTGTAGAGAAAATGGTAGTCAGCGTGTGGACACACCCAGAGCATGTAAGTGTCATCTATGTTGCGCGTGTCGTTATACTGTGACAGTGTTCTATGTTTGTGTTCAGGTCATGTCGTTATACTGTGACAGTGTTCTATGTTTGTGTTCAGGTCATGTCGTTATACTGTGACAGTGTTCTATGTTTGTGTTCAGGTCATGTCGTTATACTGTGACAGTGTTCTATGTTTGTGTTCAGGTCATGTCGTTATACTGTGACAGTGTTCTATGTTTGTGTTCAGGTCATGTCGTTATACTGTGACAGTGTTCTATGTTTGTGTTCAGGTCATGTCGTTATACTGTGACAGTGTTCTATGTTTGTGTTCAGGTCATGTCGTTATACTGTGACAGTTTGTGTTCAGGTCATGTCGGTAAAGTACAAGTAAAGTCAGTAGATTTGAACCAGCGTCAATGCACACAGTTATAACCCATAAGGTGCTCTGCAGCCAGTAGGGACAGTTGATGAGAAACTGTCCGTCTGTGTCGCTGTCCGCACGCAACTCCTTAGCTACAGCGACTTTTCTCCATTTAGCCCAGAGTATAAACTCTTGTACCCATTTCCTAGAGGCTGGGTGAACCAATTGGAACCGCCCGGTTTCGAACACCGGCCCTGGCTGCAGCGAGTCGCAGTTGAATTTGAAAGAGAGTCTCCTATCTTCTTCTTCTTCTTCAGCGATCTCTTGTCATGCGCATAATCCACTTTGGGTCATAAACTGGGATGTCTTTTCAAGGTCTCTTAGGTTTCCCCAAAGCTTAGTTGTCAGTTCTACTGGGTGTTGCCATATGTTGCTCCGCAGCTCCGCCAGGAGAGGACAGTCTGCAGGACATGGGAGTCTGCACGAAGGCACTGGCAGAGAGCTGTTTGGCTCATCCGCAGTGTCCAGTACGTAAGCGAAGTCCGCTATCGACTGCGCCGGTGAGGAATGAGCTCTGCACCACGTGCAGGCACACGTTAGATATTGGAGTCTTTGTTCAGTTACGGTTAGTTAGTTGGGTTATCATCATTGGCAGAGAGCATGTCCATAGGTGCTCAGATCCTCCCCCTAATTATGGTGAGTGTTTAACAAATCTTCTGACGTGTCCGGTGTGCGTCGTTTTTTGCTGTGCCAGAGTCCAGTCTGTATTCTTGCGAGTATGTGGAGCTGAAGTCCTCTATCCTTCCCATTTCTCTGAGGGCATTGATAATATCTGCATGATCCATAGGCCGATCGTCTATGGATAATGATCCAGCCAGGCTGTGCAGCTCACTTGCTAGTGAACTGCGATGTCACGGAACAAAGATATTGTGACTTTTAGTCCTTTAAACAACTGATCAACATCATGGCACACGGGTAGTAACCCATAAGTACTCAGTTCTCCTTCTAACAAATGTCTGAGTCTGAAGAAGATCAGTACAATGCACAGGCTGTCTAGCACCGGCGAAGATCATGAAATACTTTGGGTATATTGTTAACTTCCAAATGTTGCCCGGGCAGCGCCTTTAGGCTATTCTTTTCGATTTCCAACTGCCAGGGAATTTTTTTTACGCGCGCAACAATGCATACGAGCGTCCGATATCCTTACTCAGAGAACCGGGGAATTACTAAAAGTTCAAGTTCGCATGAAAAGATCCCAGACCTTACCAGGAATTGGCCATGGTCATTAAGTTAACCGCGTGTATCGATTCCTCCCCACCAAATATATGGTTGGCACATTCCGTTTCTGGGGACAGCTGGTATCGAGTTGGCTCTCTAGACTGTTGCAGTCCCCTGCTGGTGCGATTCTGTCTTCTCGAGTGGACCGATGCGATCAAAACATTACGTAGGCAACGTGGTCGAGGCTGCCAAAACTATTGGTCATTATCCCGCCCCGGCACAGCACAACCACAATTCACGCTGCTCCCACGAAAAACACATAGTATCCTGTGTTGGAAATAGCAGTCCATGATTATGAAACGGAATAATAAGAGATAATTGACAGCCAGCGCGAAGATAAACATCGCTGCTCTCCGCCATTTTGAAAACAGAAGTTTACCGTGGAGTGCACCCAGAACCTCTAGCACTCGAGGCGGACACTATACATCGCGACCACGCAGCGCCCACTTAGTATTGAACTGATGCACGACAGGCTGGATATTGTAAGGGCGCTTTGCGAGCGATCAAAGGGTGCAGAGGTCCAAACATATCATCACCGTCTGAAAATAACGGTGCAGCAAGGAGTGATCTGGGCATCTGGCCACAACAATTTAAAGACCCTTTCCACGTCTACATGCGTGTTGGGTATATAGTCCTAGACCTATATTTTATAGACAAAGCGGCACTGGGTGGGTGATGTGGTCAGCATTATGCCGGCCGTCTTTACTTCCAAGGACTATACCCGGTGCCCACTCGAGGCAAGGTCGACCTGGGGGTCAAGGTCATTTTTGAAAAAGTCTGTCTTTGTCAGGACCCGAACCCTTGACCTTCCGATCAGCAGGGGAGATCAGACAGAACCAAGAAAAGATAACTAGAAGTGGACCTGGCCCGGCTCACACCGATCAGCAGGGGAGATCAGTCAGAACCAAGAATGGATAACTAGAAGTGGACCTGACCTGACTCACATCGATCAGCAGGGGAGATCAGACAGAACCAAGAAAGGATAACTAGAAGTGGACAAGGTCTGACTCACACCGATCAGCAGGGGAAATCAGAAAGAACAAAGAAAGGATAACTGGGAAAGGATCACATTATCACTATCGTAATCGAAAAATAAACGTTGCAGTAATAATGCCTTCATCAGCATTTGAAATAAATAGATTATCTTACAATTACAAACTAAAATACACAAAATCGCTATTCATTATACGCATTAGTAGATTTCACACATTAGCAGATATACTGAACGCCGTAAACACTTGGTACAGTGAGCAATCACAGTCCTTGCGCGGACGACTTTCGCCGCCTACTTAAGCAAAAGGATGCTTGCCTGAATGCCTACGGCGTGTTTCTTGTTCGTTTCCTCTAACAAAGACATAATGCATTTTTTTTTTTTTTTCAGTGAAGGCTTTATTTAATTCTGCAAAACTTTTTGTTTCTTTCATGCGTTTAAAAAAAATCATTGAAACTGGTTGCGAGTGAACGCTCCGTATAAGTTGAAGTCTCTGACAGAAATATCAATAACATGTCTGAACGTGAGAAACTTTGAGTCACTCGGGAATCCACGTGGACCTCCTGGTGCCCATGAGTTCTAGAACTACCGAATATTCCAAATGAACCGGTGAAGTCGCAAGAAGAAAGGAAAAGACAGAAAGCAAAGATAAAAATAATTTACTTCCAGTGTGGGTTCCTGAGGCTCAGTTATGGAAGGGTCGGAAAGGGAAGGGGGGGGGGGCGGAGACCAACTACCCCAAACAACCTTGCCGTACAAGACGACTAGCTATGAATATGTTATCACAGATGAAAACCGCAGCCCTTATAAGTGAGTCCAAAAGAAAAAAAGAAGAAGAGGAAGAAGAAGAAGGAAAGAAGAAGAAGAAGAAGAAGAAGAAGAAGAAGAAGAAGAAGAAGAAGAAGAAGAAGAAGAAGAAGAAGAAGAAGAAGAAGAAGAAGAAGAAGAAGCAGCAGCAGCAGCAGCTACTACAGCAGCAGCTACTACAGCAGCAGCAGCAGTGGCAGTAGTTGTAACAGCATTTTTCATGCGTCTGTCAATTTAATCATCTACAGAGCAGAGTTGCTCTCCTGGCGACCTTGTTGAACATTACGTCCTTATTATTCTGCATCTTGCCTTTCGCGGTCTCCACCTGGTTCTCGAGCAATAGGTCTGGGTAAGGCTACCTTGTTGTCTGTTCTGTTTTGCTTGTGGTGACTCTTCAAGGCCTTGATTTACCGACTGTAATATTTTGTCTGTGACAACTCTTGAAGACCTTGAGTTGCCCTCCCTGTCTTTTGTTTGTGATCACTCTTGAAGACCTTGAGTTACCGACTGTTGTCTTTTTTTTTTTTTTGTGTGTGACCACTCTTGAAGACCTAGAGTTACTGGCTGTTGTCTTTTGTTTGTGAGTACTCTTAAAGACCTTGAGTTACCGTCTCTTGTCTTTTGTTTGTGACTACTCTTAAAGACCTTAAGTTACCGACTGTTGTCTTTAGTTTGTGACCACTATTGAAGACCTTGAGTTGCCGTCTCTTGTCTTTTGTTTGTGACCACTCTTGAAGACCTTGAGTTACCGTATGTTGTCGTTTGCTTGTCAATATTGTCTGCTGCTTTTCAACACTCTTGATGAGCTTGTGTTACCGGCTGTTGTCTTTTGTTTGTGAGTACTCCTCAAGACCTTGAGTTGCCGTCTCTGTCTTTTGTTTGTGACCACTCTTGAAGACCTTGAGTTACCGTCTGTTGTATTTTGTTTGTGACCACTCTTGAAGAATTTGAGTTGTCGTCTGTTGTCTTATATTTGTGACCTTTCTTGAAGACCTTGAATTACCGTCTGTTTTCTTTTACTTGTCAACACTCTTGAGGAGCTTGAGTTACCGTCTACTGTCTTTTGTTTGTGACCACTCTTGAAGACCTTGAGTTACCGTATGTTGTCGTTTGCTTGTCAATATTGTCTGTTGCTTGTCAACACTCTTGATGAGCTTGTGTTACCGGCTGTTGTCTTTTGTTTGTTATGACCTTGAAACTCCTGAGTTTCTGTCTGTTGTCTTTTGCCTGCTATCAGTCTTGAAGACAGTGAGTGCTGTGTACTAAACTCACTTCACTGTTCAACTGTACCAGGCGTCAGAGGCATGATCGCCTACGCCAGTCGTAAAGGCGCTGGATGATGATGATGATGATGATAATGATGATGACAGTGGCGAGTGCAAAAGGTCCACAAGGATAAATTGTGATACAGGGCTTTTTTTAAGATTAACGACTAACAGCGATCTCCAGGGGGACCCTCTCCGAGTGTCGGTGAGAATGTTAGATCCACCTGCAAACACGGGCGGGAAGATCCCGGTGAAGTTGGAGCAGTCAACCGTTGTGATAGTGCGAACCTATGTAGAGACTGGTGTTAGTTTTAGTTGTAATCATGTGTTTTACTTTATTCTGGTGACAGCTTAGGTTGTTCCTTATAATTCTATGTATAATTCGGAATGCTCAATTGAGTGTAATTAATGGAGACAATGCGTTAAGGGTCTAACCTCTGTTTATGATCCAACTGCGAGGGTGTATTCCTGATCGCACTGAACGCTGATTGCGACTGTGTGTCGGGAGACTTAGTGTGCCAAGGGCAAAGTCTCTAGTCAGTTATTGTGTATAGGTTATTGGTGACCCGAAGTGTGAGCACAAAACCGTAGTGTCAATGAAAGGCTACCGGTGACCCCAGGATCGGGCCCGTAGGCCGAAAGCATCTTTTGTTGTGGATTCATATCAAGTCGAAGCTAGGTGTTTCCCTTTGAGGTAACACAGCTTTAGAGGCAGATCAATAAGGGTATTAGACGGACAGTAGTTCTGTAATCATCATTTCATCTTCATTGTCACACTGTGTTTCGTCTGAATAAATATACTGATGAATGTTTATAGAGATGACTCTTGTCGTATCGTTGATGTGGTTGGCTGTTGGCGGTTATCAGTGTTAGTTGTGTGATGTGACTATGTGAATTGCCTTAATTAAGCACTCTTCGGTTGGGAACCTAATTAATCGCCAGAAGGTCGACTTGGAAACCCTAAAAAAGATATATTGTATTTCGCTTGTGACCACTTTTGAAGTCTTGTGTTACCGTATTTTTTCTCTTAAAGACACTCAATTGCCGTCTGTTGTCTTTTGCTTATTACCACTCTTGAAAACCTTGAGTCATCGTCTGTTGTCTTTTGTTTGTGGCCACTTTTGAAAACCTTGAGTCATCGTCTGCTGTCTTTTGTTTGTGACCACTCTTGAAAACCTTGAGTCATCGCCTGTTGTCTTTTGGTTGTGAATACTCTTGAAAACCTTGAGTCATCGCCTGTTGTCTTTTGCTTGTGAACACTCTTGAAAACCTTGAGTAATCGCGTTTTGTCTTTTGTCTGTAATCACTCTTGAAAACCTTGAGTTATAGCCTTTTGTCTTTTGCTTGTGACCACTCTTGAAAACCTTGAGTCATCGCCTTTTGTCTTTTGTTTGTGACCACTCTTGAAAACCTTGAGTCATCGCCTGTTGTCTTTTACTTCTGACCACTCTTGAAGACCTTGAATTGCCGTCTGTTGTCTTTTGCTTGTGAATACTCTTAAAGACCTGGATTTACCATTAATTGCAGCGTGTAGGACCAGTTTTTAGGTCTACAAATATATTACCAAAACTAGGGGCCATTTTATATGGCCGGTTTTAAATGCGTTAGGCAAGTATTGGCCCAACCAAAATTTTGAGCTAAAAATTTTTGAGGTCGACTTGTACTCCAGATGTTTCTCAGTGCACGCTAAATGAGAAAATATGGAGAATGTCATTAAACAGACAGAAACGTCAATTGTTCGATCGACCGACTAAAAGACTGTATATAGAACGATATATAGTCAGATATGCATAAAGACAGACGGGCAGACAGGCAAGAAGACTGGTGTGCGGGCGAATCGATAGATGGATAGACGGACGAACGGACGGACGAACAGACAGACAGGCGGACGGACAGGCGGATGGATGGAATGATGGATGGAATGATGGATGGATGGATGAATGGATGGATGGATGGATGGGTGGATGGATAGAGAGTTCACATGTAATGATATTTTCACAGCGAGCAGCGAGAGTATACAATGCTGGATATGAATGTGGACTGTACCGGGGACATATGCCTCCATGTTAAGGAAGGGGACGTCGCAGGTAAGCATACACCGCGCAGCGCAGGGGCGCCAGGACCTTAGGGGTTTTAGTACCTTAATCCACACTTCCCACAACTTACCCCAGCCCCCTTTTTTTCCCAACAAGAGTGGGTCTTTGGACCTACAGGGTGAAACCCTTCTGAAATCCAACATCTTTTGAGCATGTGGCCAAAACCTCCAGACGTTGTTGAGACGTGGCACCCGGATCTGGCCCCTAGTTAAAGAAATCAGCGATAACATGATTGAATATGTTAGAAACATTACAAGTGGCCGTCAACATCAGAGTGCTTTGGGACGCTGGGTGTCAGCAAAAAACTAGCGTACTTTCTTTTTTAATTTACTCCGAACAAAGTCAATCCTGGAGTTCCTGGGAAAGTGTAATGTACTATGCGTGGTCTGGGTTAGGGTTGGGGTTAGAATTAGTAGAGTCTGTCGATTTCTCTGAAGCAGTCGGGGCTAACAAATACCCCAATTCTAACCCCAACTCTAGCCCCAACTCTAACCCCAACTCTAGCCCCAACTCTTACCCCAACTCTAGCCCCAACTCTTACCCCAACTCTAGCCCCAACTCTTACCCCAACTCTAGCCCCAACTCTTACCCCAACTCTAGCCCCAACTCTTACCCCAACTCTAGCCCCAACTCTTACTCCAACTCTAGCCCCAACTCTTACCCCAACTCTAGCCCCAACTCTTACCCCAACTCTAGCCCCAACTCTTACCCCAACTATAGCCCGGCTCTCTAGCGTAGTTGGCTAAACCGGATTGCTCGGAGACTGGGTGACGAACTCCTTGTGGTCCGTGTTCACTCCCGGGGGTAGGCAGGAAAGCCACATTTTCTCCCAGATTTACGATATTTACAATGGAATCAAGGTTATATAGTAGTCTTTCCTCTTGTGTCGAGTGCGGCACATAGGGCAGAGGTCGTGACTCTCCATGCACGGCGGTCCGTTGCAATCCGTTGTAGGTCTTGGATGTTTGAGTGGCCCATGAGCGAGCCTTCCCTGATGATAGTTCTACGTAGGGTTTCCCTTGGTCTTCCACGAGATCTTTTCCCCTGTGGTGTCCAAATGAGGGCTTGGTAAGGAAGTCTTGATTTATCCATTCTAAGGACGTGGCCGACATAGTTCCAGCGGCGTTTTCGTATAAAATTAGACACATACTCTTGCCTGGATTCTTGCTACATGGTTCTAACATTCCAGTAACCAATTTTAAAGATGTCCTTGGAATTTAACAGATTAGAACGAATCATCGTGCAGTTAGAGTCAGAAATCTGATTCTATAACAATTGGTGGTTTTGCGATGACAGCTTGTCGGACCGTCGATCAACCGATATGCGCCGAGCTAGAGAGAAACACGTCCCGCCATCTTGACACAAACCGGAAAAATACCCAGCCTAATGGTTGACAACTCATGGCTTCTGGATACTAAAACAAGCAAACACACCCCAACTCTAACCTCAACTTTAACCCCAGCTCCAACCCCAACTCTTACATCAACTCTAATCCCATCTCAAACCCCAACTCTAACCCCAACTTTAACCCCAGCTCTAACCCCAACTCCAACCCTATCTCTAACCCCATCCCTAACCTCAACTCTAACCCTATCTCTAACCCCAACTCTAACCCCAACTCTAAACCCAACTCTAAACCCAACTCCAACCCCAACTCTTACCTCCAATCTAACCCCATCTCTAACCCCAACTCTAAACTTAACTTTAACCCCAACTCTAACTCCAACCTGAACTCTAACCCCATCTCTAACCCCAACTCTAACCCCAACTCTAAACTCAACTCTAACCCCAACTCTTACCTCAACTCTAACCCCAACTCTTACCCCAACTCTTACCTCAACTCTAACCCCAACTCTTACCTCAACTCTAACCCCAACTCTTACCTCAACTCTAACCCCAACTCTTACCTCAACTCTAACCCCAACTCTAACCTCAACTCTAACCCCAGCTCTAACCCATACCCCATAACACAACTAGAATGTTGGACTTTCCAGTAAACTCTGGGATTTTTATTTTTATTTTTTCGGAGTGAATTCTTCTTCTTCTTCGCGTTCACCAGCTGTACACTCTGGTGGAAAGTTCTGGTTGCTCGTCCACTACTAAACTGCAGTCCTGCTCCAGAACCTGAGTGTTGCGTATGCATCCGTTTTACAGATCTCATTCTCTTGAACACAGACTGTTGGTTCCTTGTCTCTCTGGCAGATGCACTCTGACTTCAAAGGAAGCTCCCCAATTAGTCGACTCTTACGACATGCTTTTGGGGAGGCAGTGGGTCTATTCTTGTTTTCCCCACAATGGGGCCCCGGAACCCACACGGGGGTCGGAGTGAATTGAAATCTTCAATGTTGAATTAAGAATCGACATCATAGTACTCGGGACACTCTCGTGAGCGCTCCGTCCCCATCTTCAGCAGCAAACGAAGAGTTCCTGTTCCGATGGTACCAGTAACTGTCTGATTGTACATTCGTCTCGAGTGTTGAGCGTCGGCTAGGTCCCCTGGTAACTCTTAGCAACGCCATTCTCCTCAGACCGTAATGATCTATTTGTGCCTCCGCACTGTTCACTCGCTCCTAAATGGCCCTCACAACATAGTGCCGAACTGGCCGTCTATCTGCCTGCTCTATGGATTTTGTACTTAATAATAAAAAGAATCTTCGCCGGATCTACGGGGCGCGATACCATCTTCAGATGGGGTGAATTAAAAATAAAATACTAAAACTAGTGACCCGAAATCCTCTACAAGTAGTGAAAGAATGTCACATGAAACACCAGAAAGGATTGCTGGTGTTATCACTGAAGGAGACTCACATTTTAAACAGCCATCTCCTTAAACCCGGTTTCTCCCTTTTTTAATTTTTATTTAGGGCGTCATCATTTTCATCAAAGTACGGTAAATACAACATTTGGTAAAAGTAATGTTAGTCTCCCCAGAATACGCCCATATACACACTAGCTCACTTCTGATTGGTAGTTCAGGAGCCCCGTGACCTTAGCACAAGGTGTTCCGCAATGCCATTGATATCGCGTGTTGTATATTCCAGTACGCCAGCGCTTTCTAACTCCAAAAACATGGAGAAACCGGCTCTAACACAACACCCATAGATAGAGAGCTGCAACCTATGTCACCGGCATTCTCTTTTTCAGAAATAAAACGTAAATGCATGACACCACAGACACCAAACAACAGAGCTGGACACACCCGTAACATTCAGGAAAGTCAACCAGCCCAACAAACTTGTGAATGAAAAGGGACCTTCTCTATTTGGGGAGATTAACGGGAACCTAACCCAATAGTTTAATATTCTTTTTATTCATTTATGTTTTCATTTAACTATGATCATCAGTCAGTCAATCAATCAATCAATGAATCCTTATCGCGCCCAAAGGCACAGGAGGCAGATAAAAACTGTCGCCACTCAGTTCGATTCTCAGCCATCCTCTCTATCTCCAGTTTTGTCCCTGGCGTAGCCTTGAGTTCAGCCTCACAGGTTCGCCTCCAAGTGCCACTGAGCCTGGCTTTTCCTCGCTGTCCGTGTGGTGTCCATTGCATTGACTATCTCGACCGTCTCTCTCTCTTTCTTTTTTTCTGAGAACGTGCCCAATCCACCTCCACCTTCGTTTTTTTTTTTTTTACACACCCTAAGTCTGTCATTTGTTGTAATCTATAATTACTGATTTCATCGTTTCATGTGAACCCAAACAATCTTCTGAAAGTCTTCCCTCAAAACCTCTGAGCATGCTTTCTACCTTCCTGCCTGTTTTCCAAGTTTCTGATCTATGATCATCATGTGTTACTAGTTTCGCAGGGTACAAGTAAAATCACGAATAGCTAATAAATGTTAGATTTATTCTACGACTTCATGTTAAGATACGTAACTAACTATTAAAGCAGTGTATATATGCTGCAATAATCTGGAAATCCAACAGTTACTGCAAAGGAACAAAACGTCGACTCTACAAGAGCATTATTTTGCGGGTTCTTCTTTATGGATCAGCATACTAGAGAATGACCAAAAAGGATGCACACAAGCTATCCATCTTTCACCACACATGTCAATGTAGAATTATCAAAATTGTCTGGCCAGATAAAATCTAAAACACTAAACTTCTTCAAGTCACAAACTAAGAAACTCTAGACAGTATGAAAACCAAGAGAAGTTGGAAATGGCTTGGCCACGTTATGAGAATGAATCCTGATATACCCGCTAAAACAGCTCTCACATGGATACTAGAGGGAAAGAAGAAGAAGGGGCGCCCAAAAGCAACATGGAGACGAACAATAGAGAGTGACCTGAATGCGGCATCTCTGACATGGAAAACTGCACTGAAGATTGCACAGGACAGGAAAGCACGGAAAGTCCTCTCTGAAGCCTCATGAGCCACTAGGCATGACGAGAACTGATGATGATATATGCTGCATTAAGACTACAAGCAATGATGGCAAAAATTAGAACAGCACAAGCTTCGAGAGAGAAAAAATACAGTCATTAAACAGACACTATATATTTCGGATGACTTTACAAACAGACTGGCAGAAGACGACCTTCAACTTGCTCTTAGCGGGCCTAGTCAACAACACCTTTACCGCGGTGGTGCTGGTGTTTGTCTTCTGGCCACTGGTTCTGCTCAAGAAGAAAGTCTTCAACCCATTGCTGATAACCTGCCGTGTGCTGGACTTTGTTGGAGGTACCCCCCGGCGGAGTTGTTGCTATTGTTGTTAATTATTGTGTTGCTGTTATTAGTTTGTTGTTTGTTTATTCTTGATGTTGTTGTTGAAGGTCCGCAGAGTGTTGTTGTTATTCTGGTTCCTGCTCGTGTTGTTCTTAACGTTTAAGGCACTTAGAGAAGGAGAGTTTTTTTTCGCTGACAGACAGAAGAAAGTAAAGACGGACAGACAGACAGACAGACAGACAGACAGACAGACAGACAGACAGACAGACAGACAGACAGACAGACAGACAGACGGACGGACGGACAGACGGACAGACAGACAGACAGACAGACAGACAGACAGACAGACAGACAGACAGACAGACAGACAGACAGACAGACAGACAGACAGACAGACAGACAGACAGACAGACAGACAGACAGATAGATAGATAGATAGATAGATAGATAGATAGATAGATAGATAGATAGATAGATAGATAGATAGATAGATAGATAGATAGATAGATAGATAGATAGATAGATAGATAGATAGATAGATAGATAGATAGATAGATAGATAGATAGATAGATAGATAGATAGATAGATAGATAGATAGATAGATAGATAGATAGATAGATAGATAGATAGATAGATAGATAGATAGATAGATAGATAGATAGATGGCTACAAAAGCTATTGATGTTTTGACAGCCTACTTCAAAGCTGCAGGGGCGTGTATCTACTTTAGCCACTCCCACCAAATCAGCAAACATTACGTCAGGCGCACTCAACCGTTTGCTCTCCGGGTAAGATTTCATTGTAGGTCATCATTCAGAGTTAAAACAGACGCCTTCCCATGTGGGTTCCAGGGCCCTACAGTGAGGGGCCACTGCCTCTCTCCCCAATAAACATGTCTTAAAAGTCGACTAATTTGGGGTGTTTCCTTCACTTGCTTCTTGTAAAAAAAAAACCACAGAGATAATTCGATCTCGTTCAGACTTTTCAGCTATTTGTAGCTGGTGTCTATAGTTGCGATCTTTATTGTGTAGGACTGGTTCAAATATGGTTTCTTTGGGTTCCATTTTGTCTTGTACTGGACGGTTTACTTGATGTTGATTCTTTCTTGTATATAATTGTTTATACATGGTGTTGTTGTCTACGGAGGCAAGGGTCTTCTATTTTATTTATTGTGTTCAGGACACATCTGGAGGTTATATTTCGGTTCTATCCTGTCGTCGCATTGCAAGTCTTCTGCTTGGTTGTTTTTGGCTTCTGTTCTTCCTGTCTCTTTTTCCGCTCTTTCTTGGTACGATCTGGGTTTCTAGAGTGTGATGGTGCTTAGTCCTTACAAGGACTTTTGTGTAATTTTGTCTTTCCATCTTTGCTATTGTTTCTCTCCCCCATCTTTGTCTGGCGTCTTCTGTGTTGCTAGACGTTTTGGGTTTGGTTGGTTAAGTAGTAGTCATATCTGGCCAGTTTTTATTCACGTCTGATAGACTCAAACGCCATTTTCCCCCCTCAAAGAATGTTACTGCGTTGTCTTCCTGTTCACATTCTGTCCCTTTCTTAGCAAGTTTATCTGTGGGTTCGTTTCCTGGTATACCACATTGAAATGGCACCCACTTGTACAGTGCGCTTTTGGGCAGCTAGCTGACATTTTCACACCAACAGGACATCACAAAGCGATAAACACCCGGTGACACAAAGTGCCACAATTCGGATGAGGATGACTAGGGGACTCATACGTTGGGTTATATAGGGCTCCTGGCAACAGCCGGAGTGGGGTTTTAAAGTACCCAAAAAAAAAAAAAATCACTTTCCATATTGGGACGGTATCATATTGCTCGAACCACTTCCTGTGATACAGACAAGAGAAAAGATACAGTTGCCTGAAATTGTCAAGGAATGTAACTCTCCTTCGAAGGAGTATTTATCTTCCTCCTCTACCATTTCGACCCAGCCTAAAATGGGTACCAGGATGGCTGTCCTGGGGAAGAAAAGACGGCCGGCGTAATGCTGACCACACTACCCATCCAGTGCCGATTGGTCTGTAAAAATATGGGACGCTCTTTCCGTATACCCGATGAGCGTAAGGCGTGAAAAGGGATCTTTACTTTTACTCTACCATTTACCTGTGCCAGCAACTTGCAACCACAAAAGTAAAGCTGTACTGATATTTTACAATATATACTTTTGTCACATACAAATCCATTTTTTTAGGTCAAAAAATGTTTCAGGGTCGGAGGAGTGGAATAATTTGATTTGCATTTATTTCAATGGGAAAATTTTTTCTACTTGCAGACATTTCAGTTGCACGAACAGAATCAAAGAACGAATTAAGTTAGTGACCCGCGAGGTCAATGTACATGTGTGGGTCGCAGGGAACATTCGGTGTTTTACGTGTGTCTGTCCGTGTGTGTGTGTGTGTGTATATATATATATATATATATATATATATATATATATATATATATATATATATACACGTAAGAGTAAACTAATTGGGGGCTTCCGTTGAAGTTGGAGTGCATCTGCCTGAGAGGTAAGAACCAACAATCTGCTTAACTCTGTAAAACAGAGATGGGCGAACAACTAGAACTTTCCGCCGGAGTTTACAGCCGAAGAACGCGAAGAAGAAGAAGAAATGAACAGTGAACAAAGAAATTCAGAAATGTATATAGTTTAAAACCGACATCGTCCGTTCCTGGTACCAGAGTTGAATATTATAATTTATCTTCCGCTTGCAGCTGGAGTTTGAACCCTTGGCCTTCATCTTGATCTCCTTCCTTGCGGAGATGGTCAGTTTTGTGTTGCTGGTTGTGGCCACTGACCAGTCGCCAAGGACGGGGGGTCCGACCCACCTAGAGAGACTCGAGCTGGAAGTTCCTTTTAAGGTTTGATATCCAGTGTTTGTTATGTGTAGCTTTGTTTTACGGACTGTGACAAGAATAATGAAACTATCAGGCAAATTGTGGAAATGACACCTGGTACTAGATTCATCGAGAAATAGCAGATCAAGTGGTTTGGCCATCTTGTTAGAATGCAGCAAGATCAAATACCATCACAAGCATTACATCTCAGAAGATCAGCTAAAGGAGCAAGAGGACTTCCGCGGAAAAAATGGATCGACAACATTAAAGACATTCAATGCCTTAACGGCATGACAATAACCAGTGGCACTCAGCGTGTACTGGATCGCAAATTATTCCTCCCCACGCCGCTTAACGACAGAAGTGGTTTATGATGATGAACTAGAATGTTGTTGTACTGGAACCCGCTGGCCCAAGACGATAGGAAAACAGAAGGAGCTGGAAGACATGCTTACTATAGGACATCTTATTCTCCTTGTTGTTCACCGGCTGTAAACTAAAGTGGAAAATTTTGGCTGTTCGTCCATTTTTATTATTTATTTTTTTTATTATTATTTAATAACTTGAGTTTTGCGTGCACACCTGTTTTATATATTTTGCTTATGTGTGTTTAGGCTGTCGGTTCCTCCTCTTAGGCAGACGCCTTCCGACTTCAAAGAAAGATGGGGGGGGGGGGTGAGGCTGTCCCCCGTTTGGTCTAAAAACGTGAGATGTTCCGAATGGTGTTGATCATAATCTCAACTGCTGCAATATTACTGCTATCTAATTTGTAGAATATGGCGGTAATGTGGGTACCAATGGCATTTCATTAGATCGGGATGGAGGCATTAGGATAGGACTGAGCTGGCTACACGAAAAGCAGCTACTGTGAGATTTCTCCAGGCAATAAACCGAAAGTTTCTCAACAAAAGAGAAACTAGCAAGAAGACGAAAATAAATGTTTCCCGCTCTACCTATGTACCAGTGCTGATCTATGGATGTGAGTCATGGGCAATGACAACAGCTCACAGAAGCCAGCTTCAGGCCTCAGAAATAAGATATTTGGGAAAGGTGGATCAAGTGACAAGAAGAGACAAAGTTCGCAGTCAGACAATACGTCATGACCTTGACATTCAGACCTTACAAACTCCAGTGGATCAATCACAGTTAGAGTGGTTTGGAATGTTTGCAGAATGGGAAGGACTCCACCGCTATGCAGGCATGGGAGGCCAACAACCAGGGAACCAGACCTCTAGGGTTCGTTAAGAAGACAACACCCGACAGTACCTGACTGGCAGAAGACGGAAATTAAACAAAGCGAAAAATAAAGTCGCAAAAATCTAGCGACCTCTCTGGCAAACCTGTACACCCCAAGGTAGAAGAGATCGACTAAGTAAGTAAATAAGTTATGTTGTCAGTCGGTAGGGCCTTGTGGAGGGGTTGTTAACCCGTGAACTTTTCATGGCTCAGCGACGCCTGCGTCACACAATGGCAATCAGCAATTATTAATTTTGTCAGGTATTTAACATACTTATTATTATTTGAGTTTTATTTTATCATTTCTTCTTCTTCTTTTTCTTCTTCTTCTTTCGCTTTCACCAGCAGAAAGTTCTGGACATTAGTCTTTTGTTCCAGAACATGAGTGTTGCTTGCACATCTGTTTCACAGATCCGACTTATTTGTTTGCAGATTGTTGGTTCCTTGCCTCTCATACAGATGTACTTCGACTTCAAATAAAGCCACCAGTCAGTCGACATGCTAGCTGGGGAGGGGGTGGGGGCTCTGGGTGTGTTCTTGTTTTCCTACAATTGGGCCACGGAACCCACACAGGAACGACTTTATCATTTAAATTGTTAAATGTCTTTCTCCATCGTGTGGGCTCCCTCCAAAAAATTGACTTATTGCCTTCAAACAATCATTGCCGTAAAGGACCACTAATTAGAGGTCTTCAAAGTCAGGGTACATTTGCGTTAGAGGCAAGGAACCAACAGTCTGCACAAAAAACCTAGATCTGTAAAACCAATCTGCAGGTAAAACTGGAGTTCCGGAACAAGCCCAAAGTCCAGAAGTGGATAAACAACTAGAACTTTCCACCGGAGTTTACAAGTGGTGGTGAACACACAGAAGATAAAGAAATGTCTATCTTTACTATGCCTGACGTAATAAATAATTACAATACTAAAACCGCAAAGGCACGATTGTGAGCGGTGACTTGAAGTAGGTTTGAAATTAAGAGCTCGTCTTGAAATGCTACATACAAATTCTTATAATGCAATGGACCAAGAAGTGGAAAAACGCAGACATCCTCAGAGGTTCTGAGCATTGAAAACTGGCTCATAAACAGCATCCTGTCGGGAAAGCTTGGGTGTTTTAGCCACATTAAGGGTCATGGTACCACGCAAGATATGGAGCGACATCATCAGGAGCAACCTAACAGAAATGAACAACAACTTGTATAATGCATTGGGAAAAGCGCCCAAACGATCCTTACATTCTTTCCCCTTTCCCCAAAGGAGGTCTAACGCACATGTGAATGCCCAGTGTGCAGTAACGTTGACTGTGATAACATAACATCTCTAGATACTCATTTTGTTTTGCCCCAACAGGCGCCGGAAGAAGCCTTGCAGCCAGAAAGACGAGTCTCCTATATACCTGAAACCAGAGAAAGTCATATGCGCGTCCTCTCTCAACTACAAGTGAGTAAAAAAAGGACGAGTATGATGCCAGAAGGGGAGACAGGCATTTAAGCACAGCGCGGACTATTGTCGCGCTTTTGAAGTTCGCGTAAACGAAGTACGCACATCTAGATTAGTGCCGTGTTTTATGTGTTGTCTGGTCATGTTTTTGTGGCTACGTTTCATTCACTGATTTAGTTAGTCATTGTTCCAGCTTCACTGCAGATTGTCCCCATAGCAACACCACTAATGTACCGGTGGTAATCACACAAAATATCATTTACTGTCCATTTGGGAAAACCAGTTTTTTTTTTTTTATTAACTTTGAGGATTTCAACAAAGGATCAAACATCATGGCATACAGGTAGTAACCCATAAGTGCTGCGTTCTTCTTCTGACTCGTCGAGTCCAAGTCCGAAGAAGCTCAGCATAGTGCGCAGGCTCTGTAGCACCGGCGAGGATCCTGAAATACTTTGGATAGATTTTAAATCTCGAAATTTTGCCCGGGCAGCGCCGTTATTCTACTCTTTTCGATTTCCAACTGCCAAAGGATTTTTTACGTTCGCAGCCATGCACAAGGGCGTCCGATCTCACTACCCAGAGACTAGGGGAATTTTGACTTCCAGTCAAAATGGACGCTAGACACGGCAACTGTTTTGAGCCGTGGCAAATCTTTTGCTTCTGCCAGACGGTGGCTGTTGCATTATTGCTCCATTTGTAGACTGAAATGATATAGTTTCGTTGCCCAGCTTCTGAGTTGAGTGCATGGCGTGACACTGTGAGCTGCGGATTTTATTTGAAATGTCTTTCTACTGTGACCAACGTGGTGGTGTGATATGTAGATTCAGAAAATGGCGCGATGCCGGTTGTCGCAATACTAGTGGTGCAATTATGTGATTAAAATTGATCGCGTGTGCAACTGCTGATCTGTTGGTGACTTCTGCTAGTGCTAACATCCCTGATAAACGTCATTTCTAATGACGGACTGTTTGTGTTAGCACTTCGGATGGCTACCGTATGCTTTTAATGCGTGTGTATGCTAGTACATATGCTAGACAACAGTCTGTCAACCTTTCAACAAGGGACTGATAAACATTATGTGTATTTTTCGTTGGCACGGGAGCAGAGCGACTATGGGGTGACCCGTTTGCTATAAAAGCTGAAACTAAGATTACCAAATAGGAGGAATTACTAGAAGTCCAAGTCCACGTTAAAAAAATCCCAGCCATTACCGGGGATCAAACCTAGAACCTATAGCAGTCCAGGCGGACACCATGCCTCGAGAACACCTCGCGAATGCAAAATAAATGCATAAGGCAATCGCCAGAATTACAGATTATCGACGATTTATTGTCATTAATGCCTGCTGTAATTTATTAACAGAAAAAAAAGACAAGAAGCTTCATTGAAAAGCGAACGCAGAGACAACTGTTGTAAAATTTTGGTATTTGAATACGGAATAGGAAAACGATCAAATGTACTCCATGGAAAGATATAAAACCGAACGAAAACTATATCAGCGAGCTTCAAAATACAACAAACAAAACTAGAACGTCGCGGCTATGGAACCTTCTTCAGCACATAAATAAATAGACAATACTCCATAAATACACAATATCACTTATCTAAAAATGTACTCAAGGACCGCACCGAATATAATACATTAATTTAAACCTTTTGGCCAGAAAAATAACAGTGGAACGTAAACTCTACGGACCACTGAACGA
The DNA here is from genome assembly GCA_905116865.2 of Candidula unifasciata. NCBI lineage: Eukaryota > Metazoa > Mollusca > Gastropoda > Stylommatophora > Geomitridae > Candidula > Candidula unifasciata. The sequence goes on from CAJHNH020003014.1 coordinate 35,221, forward strand.
AATAAACACGACAGTGGAATGTGAAGAAAAAAAAGTAAGGGACCCTTTTCCACGCCTTTAGACGTATAGGGTATACAGGGTTAGACCTATATTTTTTCAAAATCAATCGGCACAAGATGGGTGATATGGTCAGCATTACGCCAGCCGCCTTTACTTCCCAGGACTGCACCCGGTACCCACTCAAGACTGGGTCGATCTGGGAGCCAAGGTCATTTTTGAAAATAGTCCGGCTCCGGTGAAATGTATAAATGAGAAAAAAAATTACTGATATAAACTTATTTCGGGTGAGTGAAAGAAGAAGAAGGCAAACTGATTTCAGCCGTGTAATACAGTGTATCCCAAACTGATCTTAGCCGCAGCATCACTTTTTTTTTTCAGTTTAACTTTGTCTACGTCCCCCTAACCTAAGTAAAAAGCATGACTATTCGTATGTAAGAGATAGAGGGGAAAAAAACTTGTTTACCTTCGAATATTTCGCGGCGCCCCTGTGAAGAGGTCGCGGCAACCCTGAGAAAGGGGCGCACAGTTCTGAGAATCACTGTTGTAATGTGTTTACAATCCGCGGCTTTCCTCTATAGTGATTTCCCTTATACTCTGAACTCTCATCGGCTACGGTGCTCTGAAAAGTTGTGTTCGCTGAGTTCATCTAAAAACTGTCATCGCAGCAATCTGCGGACGGCGACACTTTTCTTATCAGCTGTCCGTACTGTTGGCAGAGCACTTATGGTTTATAACTGTGTCCAATGACGCTAGTTCACAAAGAAAAAAAACACTGCGATAAACGGAGAAACGTTAGCTATGGAGTTACCTGCGGACGGTGAACGAACGAACTTTATTTTCAAAGGGTTACAAATTAGGCACGCAGGCCTGACTTACATTCGGCCCTTCCAAACTTCCATCTTTCACACAGCAGTTGTATTTCATCAATGAAGCATGTTATATTCATGTGATAATATGCATATTAATTATATGAAGTCAAAAACAAAAGCATGGCTGGTAAAATATGTACGCACGCTCACGCGCGAACACACACACATAAGCCCAATGACTCACTTACACACAAACATATAGGCACTAAGTACACACACACATCCACATACATACGAACATGCACACACATACATACATACAAACTCACATAATACATACATACATACACACACATACTCACATACATACAAACTCTAATAAAAACATACATACAAACTCACATAAAAACATACATACATACAAACATACATAAATACATACACTCATACACACGCTCTATAACACACACGCATACAATCCAGACACACACACATGCAGTCACGGGCACACATACGGGGACACATACACACACGCAGGCAGGGAAACAGACACACACAATGACATACGCAACACCCACACATACAAAGATATACACACACAGACACACATAGGCATAACCCGACACAAGCAGAGACACGCAGACATAATATAATAGACACACCAATAGAGACTCACACAGATACACACAAAGCCACGCACAGCCACAGACAGACACATATACACATGCAGCCATACACACCTACAGACACATAATGGCACACACACACTGACACACAGAGACGGACACAAACACATACTAACACACCCACAGACGCACAAATACACACATGCAGACGCACACACACAAACATTATCAAAAATTTGAACATACAAATACACACGAAACAACACACAGAGAAACACACAGCCACAGACACACGCAGAAACACCTACAGACACAGCATAGATACACACAAACAGACAGACACACACACAAACATGCAGCCAAGCCACCCCCGCACATATCCACATACAATCACACACACAGATAGACATTAAAAAAACACAACAAACACAGACACACACTGACAGACACGCACCCAGACACCATACAGACAAACAGTCACACGCCTACACACAGATATATACACACAAACGTTTACAGTTACCCATGCATACACAGAATCATACATACACACATATGCCTACACACGCCAGCATGTCACACATATACGCATACAAACATATCATACGTACTGCAATTAGTTATAACTAGTAATGCATTGTGGATTATTAACTACATTTAAGGTGGCATGTAATCACTGATAATCATGAAATGAAAGAGTTTGCGGTTAAATGAGTAAGGACTTTTTGTAGTTTTCAGATCGGGTGGAAGATGGTTCCATAAATGAGCAGCAGAATATGCTAGACTTGTTTTAAATAAATCAATTCTGGGTTTAGGCAAATGTAATAAACCTAGTCGCTTGCTATTCTTAGGATTAGATTGAATAAATCGGTCTATGTAATTTGGAGTATCTTTAGATAGGATTTTGTGAATAAATTTGGCCTTATTAAAAATTGAACGTTTACTAAATGGCAGAAGCCTTAGATGTCCATATAAAAGATTTTTCTCAACGTAGTTTCTATCGGAAACTAGGCGTAAGGCCCTATTTTGTAGTTTCTTATCAACTGTCCGTATTGGTGGAAAATCACTTATGGTTTATAACCGCGTGCAATAACACTGGTTCATATCTCCCGACTTTACCTTTACCTCAGTTTTTAAAAGGAGTAGAAAATTATAGGGAAGAGAAAAAGTTGGTAAGAAACAACAAACAGTTTATGTTAGCTTTACAAAATCGATCACAATAAACAAACAAAGGACGTTGCGGCGATTAGCCTTCATCAGCACATAAAGGACAACACAGTACACAATTATGCTCTAACTATGAAGTGACTACATAGGACTCTAATGTCTAAAATAAATGATACTCATCTGTGTCCCTGGCGAACCTCACAGAGGACTCATACTATGCTCTATTGGGAGATGCAGGGCAGAAGACCACAAGATATTTATAAATTTAGTCACATTCTGTGTGTGTGTGGGGGGGGGGGGTGCAGTTAGTAATGAAGTATGACCCGACCAATTCAGCACAAGGAGCAGTTAACACAAAGTGCCACCATTTGGACGAGAATCCACCAGGGGGCCTGTCCCAGAAACCCTGTTCAACCCTCGAGTTATATTAGGGCTCTGACAATAGCCGGGGTGGGGCTTCAGTAATCTCCTACTTATTACAATGACATCATGTAATGTTCTCCCCCTCTTCCATCCATGCCCTAACCAGGTAGAAAAGTCCTACAGGATGAGCATCCAGTCTGAAGGGACGCTAATCTAAAAACAACGCGATCCTGTGTTTTGCCACAGCCTCCAGCAGGTTTTGGTTCTCTGCAGTCAAGACCACAATGTGATGTCATTGTTCACGTTTCGGTTCACTTTTATCCCAAATTTAATTTACATAATTTATCCAAGTACTGTTTTTTTTTTGTTTTGTTAATCTCAGATTTTTGGCGATTAGTTGAAAAACAATTAAAATAGCTTCACTTACTTCAGCATTCAAAATACTGCTTTTGTATCTTTAATTCATTTCATAATGCAGAGAAAAAAATCTTACAAACTTAATTTTGCAATGTAGGAATTCTAGTTAACAGCTTTTTTTGTGTATTAAGATTCAGGTACACAATAAAACTTGATTTGTTATGCACGCATAGTGTCGTAGTTTTCTGTATTTATTTACATCTATATGCAATTACATTTTTAACGAATCTTTAATTATTTATTTTAATTTTTTACTGCTTTCCTACAATTCTAAATTCATTATCATCATGTGCTCTGCCAACTGGCGTAGGTGCTTTTGTCTCCACGGATAATCCCTGGAAAGCTCTCTTGATATCCACCCATGCAATCATTTCAGCATGACCTCTTGGTCTGCCTCTACCCTTTTTTTGCTGATCTTTTCAGTCGCTAAAGAACAGTGTTTTGTCTACTTTTTGTTAAAGATCTACTTTCAAGCCATCGTCAGTTACTCTGGCTGTCCAAGGTATTCGTAACATTCATCTCTACTGCTTCCAAGTTCTTAATTTGTTAACTGACATTCCAAGATTCGCTGTCATACAGCAGAACAGGTTCTATGTAACATTTCTGTGCTCTCTTTTAGGCAGTACCTGAGAGTGATTCAGTTTGCAGTTAAATATCAATTACTTGAATTTAGGTGGGCCCATTTTCATATATTACAGAACAGAAGAACTGACATACGAAAGACACCAAGCACTTATTTTGCGTATGCAAATGAAAAATGCATCAAGGAGACAAAGAACAGGACAGACAACTTTTTAAATCAAATAAACCCGTTTCGTGCACACAAAATATATGAAATTAGGAAAAGAATTCTCACAAGCTATATAGAGCCGGTTTAAACATGGCTGGACAATTAATTAATGAGCAGGCTGAACAAAATCTTGAGGCCTCTATGTTTTACAGAAGAATCCTTGGACAGCTAAGAAGAGTAACCCAAACATTTTGAAAGAGGACAACTTACAAACACCAGGAAGAACATGTTTTGGCCATAAGAGAGAAAATAGAACATGCTGTGAAAACTGCAAAGATTTTTGGAAAGAGCATGAGAAAAAATTCTTGATGGCCTTTTGTCATAGCATGATAGGGTGTCAACACACGCCCTAATCGCTCATGTCAGTTGACAACGCACTTGATAGTGTTAGGAACCCCACATGTCTGGTTATAGTGTGAGGCTCACCACATAAAACTAGGTTAAACGTAGCAGAATGTGACTATTCCTTGGGCGAGTCTAGTATTAGACAGACATGCATTTTAATTCAGCGGAAGCCTTCTTGGGTGGTCATATCCAGCCTCTGCGTTGTCTAGAGGGTAATCAGCATCACATAGCTGCTCTGGACCTGCTAGTGTATGAAGTAACACCCCATGAAGGTTAACCCTTGCAACAAATAACAGTTCAAATAGCTTTAGCTATTCAACTTTCCCAATTGTGTACCCAAATTTATTTGCGCAAGTTGCTGGGTTTTTTTTTTTTAACACAAGCATCCCAATGAGGGTTCCAGGCCAAATTTTGGGGAAAAACTGCCTCCACAGCAAACATGCTATCAGTCAACTAGTTAGGGTTTCCTTCAAATAGCATCTGCCCAAGAGTATTTAACCTACAGCTTATAGACATAAGCCAGATCTGTAAAACAAGTGTGCATGCGACTCAGTCTTAACAACAACAAAATACTTAAAAAGATGAGCTTTACTCTAATTTTTATCTAAGAACATGAACAAACAGCTTTTTTCTTGAGGAAAAGAACTAGCAAGGGATCAATGAGGTTTTAGCTTCAGAAATCTTACAGTCCATACCACTGGTAGTCATATCCATCCACAACCTTCTGTCTCAAGATGATATTCTATGCGAAACTCCCTAGCTTTCTTTTTGACAATATTTTCTAACTGTCACAATACATTCCAGTCTTCCTAATTAATGTACAATGTCGCCTGCAGACCATGTGAAGCAATCAAAAACATGTTAGAGAAATGATAAAACCAAGCCAAACCGTTTTGACTTTTGTAACTGACAACAATGATGCAGGCATCAAAGCAAAAAAAAAAAGATCTTGTATTTCAAATTTAGACTATAAAAAAGGTTAGCTTATACAACTGACACACTCCAAAAACAAAATCACAACTCTGGCATAGATAAACATAACATTTTGAAATGTTTATTAGTTGATGGTGTTCTAGAGAATGTCCAACATGGCACCAGAGGATTAAATTAGGCAACCAAAGCAGAAGCAGTTGACGACTCGCTGTGAAAAGGGAAAAAAACAAACATTAGTGAAAGAGAATGTCAACAGTGAAGACAACAAAATAATTACACGCACGATCAAAGCTGCCAAAAAATCACAAGTGGCTATTCACTGCAAATAACATTACTGTGTACCAGCCAAACAGGAAAGTGTATAAATAACACCCCCCCCCCCTTTTCCAGGTGACAGAAAAGAATACCCTGCCTCCAAACTTTAATTTTCATAAATAAACGACAAGGTGTTTACCACCTTGTAAACTGTTGTTCGAGACTTGCTACGTGTACATTTGCTTTGAAGATCTGCTGTGTGCTAAACTTTGCTGCTTGCCTTATAGAGTTGAGAAACAAACAACGTCAATCATGTCTGCATTGACAGGGTTCTCTGCCATTTTTTCATGATGCTTGATATGGCCACATTTAGTTTCCAAGACAAAATACTGTTTACTATCTTTTCCTCCTCCATAAAGCTACATAATCCTATCTTCATATAAAGAAGTGAATTAAGGAGGGTGGGTAGATTAGTGAAGAGATATGGCTGTATAGATGACATAGTAGGAAAACTGGTACGCAAGAGAGGCAGAGGGAAACCATGAGAAAAGATGCTGGCTGGACATGGCATGAAGGTTATTATGTTGAATGACTTTTAAGCTTTTTGAATGAAAGAAGGTTGTGGACAGACAGGACTACCAACGCACACAGCATGGGACTTAATGAAGAATAAAGGTCTGCAAGTTGTGCTGGTTAAAAACAGTTCTAATGGCAACAATCCAAGCACTTCTGAAAGAGCTGAATATAATTGGCAAGAACACTTACTACTTCCATGTGGGAGCCAACACTTTCTTGGTCTTGTAGTAGCGGGCCAGACGATGGATTCTGGACTCCACCAAGATCAGGCGGTATTTGGCGTCTTTGTCCTAGAAACAAACATGACAGTGAATAAATTAACAAGTGCTTAAACTAAAACAAACCAATAGCACAAAACATTAAGGTAAAGAGACAAGGAAAAATTATAACACTATTAGGCAGTTGTCAGTGTATCAATGCCATAGGAGTGTTCAGTACCCATATTATAAGGATGCAAGTGTAATATAGACAAATGTACATTAAAGTGTAAAGTGCTTTAACGGCGATACAAACAACTAAACTGCTTATCAATCGCACAACTTCAAATCTATTTAAACACTATCTAGCAACTGTCGTGCTGCGCACACAAAATGCTGTAAAACTCCATTGTCTCAGGCCATTAGAATGGTGGTAAAGTTTCATCAGTGTACAATCAAGAGTAGCAAATATAATACATCATTGACAATGGAGCCTTGTAAATTACAATGTACCAAGTACACAATGTGCAACAGTAGTGAGCACTTGATGCAAAAGCTAAAGGCCACAAGCAAATATGCATTAAAATCTAACATTGCAAAAACAATTATAAAAACAATAAACTCAACTACATGAGAATTCACTTAAATATCTCAATTTTTTAAATTAATGTTTCAAGAAAATCTTTTCAAAAGGAGTTTCACACAACCAGAGGCAGTGCAAATGAAAAACATACTAACACGTATACCAAGGACATGAAGAAATTTGATGCACGAATAGGCTTCTGGTCAGCACAAGTAGAGATCCACATCTCATTAGTCCCAATTAGGTCAGAAACATATGCCAAGGTCTTAGGTCTTTGTCTAATTAATTGGACTGAAGAATTTATAACCAATAAATATTAGAACTGCAGAAAGGATTGCATTCCAAAGAAAATGATATAGACCTTATAAATAAATTAAAAAAAACTGGACAGCAGACTTTACATTAGCCCATTTTTAACAGACTGGCGCCAGTATCACACTGGTGGTCTACTTCACATGTCAGAGCAAACATTCCCCCACTGCTATCTGATTAGCTTGTTCAACCTTTGTCTCAGGTGTTAGTGTTTGGTGGTAAGATACTCATCATCCAGTACAGTCAAGAGTAGCAAATACAGTTCATCATTGACAAAACTGAACTTCTAGTAATATTTTTTATGATGTCCCCTATTACTTTAACACTTCTAACTACTTAAACCCCAGATATGCTTCTCAAGTAAAGAGACTGACTAGAAGTGCTAAAGCAACAACAACAACAAAAAACAGGAAAAGCTTGGATATGAAATAAATTTGTACAGTCAAGCAAGTTTTACTATAATTCAATTGTCTCAGGCCATTAGAATGGTGGTAAAGTTTCATCAATGTACTCTCAAGAGTAGCAAATATAATACATCATTGACAATGATAACACTGTTACTAGTTACTAACTATACAATATGATGATTTTATCTAGACTAGTGAGTTGTTAGAACTGTAGAACTGTAGAAAATATCCTGCTGGTGAATTCATAAGCTTCAGGTCTGAAGACATGGGGTTCAAAATCACACAGGTTTCTGTCCTGACCTTAGCTCTCCTAGTTGACCTGACCTACAATTGGTACAAATGAATGTCTTGGGTTAAGTAAAGGACCAAATCACCCATCAAGACACAAAGCATGCTGGGGAAGGTGGGGGACAGGCATGCTTCATGCAGGTGACTGTACTGTTTTAGAGATCACAGGTAAGTAACGCTGGATCTGTTTTCTTGGTCATGCCGGTGTGTTAAGAAATGAACAGACAGAATTACTGGCTCAGCACAACTTTTCAGATTACTAATGCATAAGGCAGACATGGTTAGGGCCTTGGAGAGAAAGTGTACAATTCGGAGGAGCAAATGAATCACTAGTCCAATCAGGGTGATGCAACAGAAAAGCTAGTCGTTACACAGCGCTCGGAGGAAAGGCAAGATAAACATAATCCTGTTGGCACCATCAGAATTGAAACTTTACATAATCATAGAATGCCGACTGGTCTAAAATACAGGGCTAGCAGCATAAAACAAGGATCTGAAAAGTTGTTCACTTTACTATGACATGCTAATGAGATTTAATCACCACATATAAAATAACTGCCCATCTTTGTCTCAGGTGCCAATGTTTGGTGGTAAGATACTCATCATCTTGAATCAAGAGTAGCAAATATGGTACATCATTGACAAAGGTGAACATGCTGCATGTAAAATTAGGCAGTCCATAAACAGCACATAATGCTGAGGTCAAATGATTGCTGTCTGTGGGGTTATGAACAGGGGATGTTTAAAATCACCATAATCATACGTCCCACTGACACGGCTCATTCATCTCAGTTTTGTAAGTGCGTTGTCCTGCTTAATGAGTAGCTGGGATATCTGCAATTTTCAGCTGACACATGCAACTTTTTCAGGCATTTGGTATCCTGTCTTAGCTATATGCAGACTGTTTGTGCCTTACCTTAAGCAGACACACTTCTGACACATGCAACTTTTTCAGGCATTTGGTATCCTGTCTTAGCTATTTGCAGACTGTTTGTGCCTTACCTTAAGCAGACGCACTTCGTCAACTAAAGAAACACCCCCTTCCCCCCCCCAAGCAGTCACTTGCTTATAACATGCTCGTCTAGGGGGCAGTGGGTTTATTCTGTGTATGTCCCCAGAAGCCACATGAGGTGAAAAGTCTATTAGTACTTCAATAATGAATAACATGACACTACAAACCTTTCTGCTTCGCTCCAAATGTTTGCGAATGTTCACCGCCTTCTTGATCAGACTGTAAAGATCTTCTGGCAGATCTGCTGCAAGCCCTTTCTTCTTCAAGATGCGCAGGATCTTGTTGCCAGTGACAAATCGAACTTGAGCAACACCATGTGAATCTCTCAGAATTACACCTGTTACAACAAGATGTTGGCTAAAATCCTACATTCTGACAGATTAAAATGAACATAAGGTACATAACTTATTTAATGGAAATCAGGAGAATTGCAGTCTTATAGCTGTGCGGTTTTGTGTGTGTTACACTTTTACTTAGGAGGATATCTTTGTTCACTAGTTTCACATTTCCCACAAATGCATAGGGGTATTTTTTAGCCTTTATTATTTTCACCATTTCTGGTTACAATCATCAGTTTGTATTTTGTGTTTACCTTACTGAATAAGTGGTGTTTATGCCTAGTATGTCCCATAATGAGTTTAAAAGATAATTTTTTTCTTCTCTTCCACCTTGTACCTCAGTGAAGTGTCAAGGGAGGGGGTTGAGCTGTCAAGAGCACTATCAAGACTGATGTTTATTTCTGTAAGTCTGTTCTTAATCCAATAAATGCAATCTTTTTCGAGGTATTCTGTTGGCTCTAGACCGGCTTAGTCTGGCTCAATGTATCCAATAAATAGTACAAGAGCATTTTGGTTACAGGTTTCTAAACAACTTTATTTGTTCTTTTTTTATGATCAATAAGAATGGCTATATTTCGAGCATGTTTGATTTTGTGATGTTTTTCCTTGAGACTCCTGCAGCTTTTCCAAGGCACTTCATCTCTACTCTCACAATATTACATTCATTAGAGGATGTAAGTGTCCATGTTTGGCACTGAAAGCATCGTAATAAATATAAACAATCGTGACCTATTAGTCAACTGAGCTGTATGCAACATCTTGTAGCCTCATTAACCTCTTGACCTCATCAAATATTTGGTCAATATCAGGCTATGGCAGTCTTTTACTTAAATTGCCATTTTTGCGGCTTTTTCATGACCATGTATGCTGCAATGTGATGATATCTACTGTCTTACAAGTTAAAGAAAAAGTAAGATTTATACATTAAGTCTTGAATCACTTACCAATCTGTGAAGGTGTCAGGCCTTTTTTGGCCAGCTTGTAAATCTGTTCCTCGACATCTTCAGCAGGCAACTTCAGCCACTGTAACATAATATACAATACATTTTAATTCATGCCGGGGCGTCAGTTAAAAATCAAAACTGCACTGCTTCTTCAGTCCGCGTCTGTCAGCTTAGGCAATGCAAATGCACTTAAGAGTTGCTGCGTTCTATTCTAGCTGCAGACGGACCTGCATTGGTTTTAACAGTGGAATTAAATCTAATCACCTTTAAAGCAACAGCAATACTGAAAGTTAAATTTGCCTTTTAAATCTGCAACAAGCAACAACAAAAATGCTAAAAAGAAAATATCCCTTTTCACCCTTGTCAGTTTTACTCTCATGCAAAACTAAAACAAATTTACAGTAGTGTTAGGAAACAGATCTCAGTGTTTACCGGCTGTAACCAACAGTAAGTTCTGGATGATAATCTGTTCATGCACTGGCTGTAAACCACAAGTTATGATTGTTCGCACACAGCTGTAGTTTTCCTTAAAAAAAAAAAACTAACATGCACACCGGGACCTAGCTAATTTGTATGCAGACTGTTGGTTCTCTGCTTCACAGAAAGATGTGCATAAACCTCGAAAGAAGCCCCCAACCAGTCGACTCATGCACGTTCAAAGACAGTAGGTCTATTTTTTTCTTGCAACTATGCGGCACCCTGGAATCTACTTCTTCTTCACTTCACTTCTTTTACCGCTGTGGGTGTCGAGGGAGATAAAGGTTCTGTTTCTAGCTCTTCTGGTTGCCTCGACCATAGGCACATCTTGTTCTTGGTCTACCCTGTGCTCTACGTCCTTCTCTTTCCATGTATGCTTTGTATGGTATAGTGTCACAAGGCATTCTCTCTAAGTGGGCAAACCATTTCACTTGCTGTCTTTGTATGTAATCCGCACCCTGGAATCTATGCAGGGAGTTAATCTACTCATTGACTTGACATGATCTTGCACCTCTCTAGACACCACTGCAGAAACAGATAAAGGAACAAAAGAAGACAAGCAGATCCGGTCTATTTGTACGCAGACTGCTGGTTCCTTGCCTTTTTTTTACTATGTAGGACACACCCATTAGTCCCTATAACATGCTTTTTACGGGGCACTTGGTTTATTATTTCTTCTCCAAACTGAATCCCAAAACCCACAATAATATTAAACATGAAAGACACATACATGACCTTACTGATCCGACACACTGTCAACATATCACACAATTCCACTTTAAATTACAAAACACACCACATAAATTCAGTGCTTAAAAATAATTACTATCACAATGCAGATAAAAGATCTGCATACCACACAAAAACTGCAGACAAAAATCAACACATCATACAAATTCACTGCACATAGAAGGATTAACATACATCACACACACGTACTGCAGTCAAAAAATACCTACATTAGGAACAGTCCTCCTGTATGGAAGAGCACTCTGGGAAATACCCTTGCTGTGAAAGAAAAGATAACGTTAACGAATGTGCTGAAAAACTTGCTATTTTTATCATCAAATATGTGACAGTATTTTACAAATATGTAGTTTTTAATGTAGTATCACTGGTCTTCTTGTCAATGTGCTGATCATCTTTGATCCTTCTATCACAAAACCTATCAAAAGGCTGGTAGCCTTTATAGGGCTTCATCTAGTATCTACAATGTCCATAGGAATCCACACTTCAGGAACATAATCCATTTGCATATATAATATTCTTTACTAGTTTGAGATTAGGGTTAGTACGCCTTAACTAAAACCCGTACCAATATTAAATTTTGAATAAACATAAACAATATTAATTACAAAATGTTAATGTTAACAGATTATAGTCGCTGTAAGCAAACTGCGGCGTCCCCTAAAGTCATTTCGATTTTGCTCACGTTTGTGTGTTTGTATACATAATTTGTGTTTCATTATAGTCATTGTAAGTTCGCTCGCAGACAAATAAACCAGGCTTCTGATAAAATAGACAATAGTCTTGTTTGTTCTGCGAAACCACCAAGTCGTCTTGTCTCTGGCCGAAAGTAAAACACCATCCGGTAATCCCGTGCAGCAGGGAACCAGCCCTGAGCTTCATGAACTCAGGAGGGCCCACCTCCGAATGCGTCTAGGAATAGTGGGCCGAAACGCGTGTCGACGAGGATAATTTCTAGAGACGACTGGTAGATACCTGCTGTACTTGCTCCCTGTGAGTTTATTCCTATTGCTATATGACTATCCTATGGTCCCAAAATAAGTAACTTTCTAACTAATGTTCAAACTTAAATAAATCACTTTAATATTTCACTCGTTTTATTTATGGCACAATAAATATGTAACAATGTTTACTTGTTTTCGCCACTGCTCGCGAAATGTGTTCATTGTCTTAAATAGAAAGTTAAGTTTTAATTCCTGATAAATGTTTATGTGACAATTTCAAATGCATATGTTTACCTTTTAGCAGGCAACTCCACTGAATGCTGCTAGCAAACATGGCGACCGGCCCGGCCACCGCGTAATTGTTGACAACTTTAGCACCTTCACGCAAACTGATATGACAGAGGCCATGCATACTGCGACACAATATTTATTTTTTATTCCTGAGTTAGTTTCAAAGATTCTTTGCGGCGCTCCAGTTAAATTAACTTCAAAATTAACACTATTTTAGTACCAGTCCCGTAGTCCGCGCTGAATAAGCATGGCTGGTGACCGATTACTACCAATCCAAATTTTAGATCAGAAACCTAAAACAATGCCTTTTATACGTAATAAAAGCTTGCCGACTTGTTTTTAGTATTTAAAATTATTATCATACTTTACAAAGCATGCCAAAATGTCAGAAATAACCCAGAAAAAAATTAAAAACGAAGCTGTGCCACGCTTACCCGGGATTGTGCATGCGCCCCATTGCTAACTCTTGTGTGGAAAGGAAGTTTATCGGGCGGAAGCACAACAGCGACACCTTCACGGTGTTGTGTCAATTCAATCTTATAAAATGCTACCACAAATAATCATCATCATACGGTGCCGTTATACATCACATAGGACTCGCAAAGATTCTTTCATTCTCTTGTGTCATGTGCAGTTATTTCATTATCATGGATGGAATAAAATCCAGCGTCTTTTGTCTATGGGTGTGTATGCATGTGTACGTATGAGTGTATGTATGCAGTCATGCTTCTTTGATACTTCTGTCACAAAAGTTTATATCAGGAGGCCAGTAGCTTTGATGAAATCAGTTCTGCAGTCTAAATCTCCAGTGTGTCATACAGCTTTGTTTTGACTGGCATTGAAACAGATGCATATACCAACTGTTCTTTATTGGTTTTTCTTGATATCCAACTGATTTCCGGTATAAAATAGAGGATGGCATAGCAGAATGTTAAGCTTCCAAGATAGTTTTGCTTTCGACTGCGCTTGGCTAATGCAATTTCCACATATGGACGATGGTCTATGATTTAGCTGCCTGATCTAGTGGGTTTAGTGCTTGGTGCAGCCCTGCGAGCTGTGTTTTCCCATGGAATGCCTTTCATTCGGGCAGCGGCTGTGTTGTGGTATTGAATATGGCGGGTTCGGTTTACGTGTGAGCAGGTGAAATACCAGTGTAATGATTCTACGTGTGTATAGTCAGCAACTTATCGTGCCCGACTACTTAGGTCTATGACAAACTGTATTTCTGGTGGTGACTGTTGGCTTTGGCGCATCTAGCAAACTACATTTACTAGTGCATTTTCTGATTTTTCTGGAGCATTATTTCTGGATTAAATGAGACAGTGAGAGACATTTCATTTTATTTTCACTGGCACAGGAACAGATCAATAGGGAAACCCCACTGCGGTGAAGTTGAAACCTCGACTTAGACTGCGTCTTGATATTGTTGTATTGATATGCATATTTCACTGCTATTGACTTAACACACTGGCATAAAAGCAATGAAGATTAGTTTTTAAAAGAGAATATAGACAGGATAGCCTGCCATTTTTTGTCACTTTGAAAATGAGGTTAGCTCGCTCATTCGTAAAAAAAAAAAAAAAAACAATCTCGAGACGTTTTTTTTTGTGTTACGACAATTTTAGACGGTGCGTCTCGACTTAGACTGCATCTTGATATTGTTGTATTGATATGCATATTATACACACTGCTATGTGGACTTAACACACTGTATACATAAAATGCAGTTTTTATATGAAAGATTAGTTTTTAAAAGATGAATATAAGACAGGATAGCCTGCCTCATTTTTGTCACTTTGAAAATGAGGTTAGCTCGCTCATTCTCTCGTAAAAAAAAAAAAAAAAGCTACGAGAAACGTTTTTTTTATGTACACGAATTGCAATTTGTCAAATTTTGTGTTTGATTACACTCATTGTTTAAGCAACGTAAGTAAAATATTGAAAAATATAAAATACACTAACACGTATACATTCTCCTTTTCCCGCTGCTCCGATCGCTTCTTCTTCTTCTTCTTTGGGTTTTTGTTTTCTTTCACCATCATCTTCTTGTTTTTCTTCTCTCCCCCTTATCATTAGCCCCGCCCCGGCCCCCCCCCCCCCTTCCTTCTCATTTATCTTTCTGTCTGTATTCAATCAAAGTGTCTCAATATGGACAAGCTATCTAATCTGTTGAATTGTGTCAGACCTATTCTTTACACACACACACACACACACACACACACACACACACACAAATATAATTGATTTTTTTTTCTTTGCTTGTAGCTATGACAGCTGTCCTAAAACATATCTTATTATTTTTGTTCGTCCGGCTGACGTAACTGCGTTGTGCCTGTAACAATGTTATCACCATCATGTGCTCTGCCAACTGGCGTATGATGATATCCCTCCAATGTCATCGTTTCAACCCATTCAGCATCATCACTCTTGGTCTGCCTCTACCCCTTTTTCCACAGATCTTTCCAGGTGTCACGATGTTCTCCAGTGTCTCTCTTCTCATTACGTGGCCAAATAACAGTTTTTCTCTCTTTCTTATTGTTGTATTTAGAGATAAACTTTGATTAGATTCTTTCAAACAGTCGTTGTTAGTTACTTTGGCCGGCCGAAGTATTCGTAACATTTCATCTCAGAAACCAATATAGCTGCGATATTTGTGTCTTTTCACAATCGACTTCATAGGGCATTTGTTTACCAGGTTAGCATTCCCATGTTGATTTTGTGGGACATGACGCAGGCTCATTTGTGTTATATACTTTTTCGTCCCATTACCTGACAAGTGTGTCTCCGCGAGAACCCATCGAGAGCAGCCGCGTAAAGACTGCTTGGTTCTCAGGGGTAGACGAGAGCAGATCATGGACATTCAAGGAGGCATCCATAGATGCAAAACCGACACACTGCGCTCTGATCACCCAGGAAATCGTCACGACCTGCACATGACTGATTAACTTCCCATCTGTTTACTGAGCTCTCCATTCAATGCGAGCTGCGCCCTTTGGGGATTAACAGGAAGCAGTCTGCAGGTCCAGGACTTTGATGACCACATAAATTAGCACAATCTTCCTCTGCGCGGTAGAAATCTTTAACATTGTTGCACTGTGACACCTTGCACGACAGTGTGGCAAAAGCATGCACCATGCATGGCTTCCCCGTTTGACTCCGACACTTCGATCAGTGAGATCATAGGTAATGGACATCTGAACCTTGTCTGTCATACAACGGAAGATCTGTTGGTCGGAATTCTGAACTTTGCATCTCACACAGAAAGACATTCGATGGTGGTCATCTAAAACTTTGATGTTATGAAATAGGACTGAACCGTCATATACGGCCC
Source organism: Candidula unifasciata (assembly GCA_905116865.2). NCBI lineage: Eukaryota > Metazoa > Mollusca > Gastropoda > Stylommatophora > Geomitridae > Candidula > Candidula unifasciata. The sequence continues at coordinate 51,373 of CAJHNH020003014.1, forward strand.
ACATGAGATGTTACTGGAACCCACAGGGGCATAGAAATAAAGGAAGATCAAAAGACACAAAAAGATGGGGAGTACGTGGGGAGAGCTGCATGCGATAGATAGCGATATAATGACTTGTGAGTTGGTTGAGAACCTAAGCTCCTTTCTATTAGAAGGCAGAAGAAGAGGAGGGTTGATTGATCTTATCAGACGGATACAGTCTACATTCTTGGTCACGTCGCGAGAAAGAGAAAAGCTGGAGTATACTGGGACAACGGTACAGTTGGAAGAAAAAAGGTTGGCAGAGTTGGTTCAATAACCGACATCACAGCACTTAGGCATGCCCGCAAGCGTTTCCTTCTTATCCTCAGCAGCCACGCAGTTCCAGTACCAATTGTACAAGTAGCAGTCTGATTATATGTCCGTCTTGCCTTTCCCCTGAGCGTCAAGTATTGGCCAGAACTCCTTGTTACTTTCCGCTGCATCACTCTCACCAGTCTCAATTTGCTTTTCCAAACTGTTCACGCGCTTCCATAAGGCATCCAACCCGTCTGCCTTATTAAGCATTAGTAGTCCGTCAAGTTGTGCAGAGCCGGCCGACATGCTTGCCTGTTCCTTTCCGAAAACACCGGCATACCTAAGAGAAAAGATCCTTACAATGATCTTTATCCGATACTTACAAAGCGAAGCATGCCACTACACAAGAAGCATACCTGTCCTTACCTTCCTCAGCATGCTTAGTGAGTCAGTTAGTCACGGTGTGTGTGTGCGCGCGTACGTGCGCGCATGTGTGTAGGTGTCGTGTTCTCTAGCAAGTGTTCTCACACCAAGTTGTTATATCCTTTGCTATTGCATGCAACTCTCCCCACGTCATCTCAGTTTTTCAACATTACTTCATAGCTCCCGTCTCCGTTTTCCCCCCTATATTTCTATACCACTGTGGGTTCCAGTGCAAAAACACATTCTAGTTATATGACGACCCGGTGCATTAATTTATTTTACGACCCCTCTTCTCTCAGTTAAACTTCAGCGTCACTATTGCCATGATTTCCCCCTCTTTAGTCTTTTCACTAAAAAGCACTTGATGCAGTAGGAAATTCATGGCTAGGTCGGGCAGAAGATGTTATTAGGCAAATATGCAGCCTAACCGACATCATCCCTGGTGCAGAGTGGATACCTGTGCCTCATGCGTTTATTTGTACATTTTCCTGTATTGTCACACTCAACAGGCAATGTAGAGAAGAGAATCATATTGCTGTTAATGCAGAAGTCAACGCTCTCATTAGTGAAAATTCAGACGAAGCAGATGCACTTATCTATACAGACGGATCCGTTATACGCCAAAAAAAAGAAGCGCATGGGCATTCACAGCACGCTCAGCGGGCAGAACAGTCAAAAAAAAAGCCAACGGCGCCTTCTCCGTTGACAACCAGCAGCATGACGATGGAGGTGATGGCAGTGACGCAAGCCTTTTCCTGGCTCGAAACACAAAAATACCCCCGAGTATGTATACTCAGTGATTCAATGAGTATGATCTGGAGCGTTTAGGCAGGATCGGTGCGAAGACAATGGCTTGAATCATTACAGAAGTCCACTGTGCGTGGAGTCACCTTTATTTTTGTTCTGGGACACACAGGCGTCGATGGAAATGAAAGATCTGACAGGTTGGCTGGATCCTCTATTACTACCGACGGTCAGCCTATGGATCATGCTGATATTATTAATGCCCTCAGAGAAATGGGAAGGATATAGGACTTTGGGGGCAGTGAATCCACATCACTCGCCAGAATGGCAGACTTGGGAATTAAGATTGGCATATCAAAAATCGAGAAGCCCATCAGACACGCCAGAAGACTCGTTAATCAACATAGAACTGGTACAATTAGCCATCAGACGTTGGGGTTTATACTGAGGGGAGGACCTGAGCACATATGGACATGTCCGGAGTGCAATGATGATAACCCATCTAACTAACTAACTAACTAACTAACTAACTAACTAACTAACTAACTAACTAACTAACTAACTAACTAACTAACTAACTAACTAACTAACTAACTAACTAACTAACTAACTAACTAACTAACTAACTAACTAACTAACTAACTAACTAACTAACTAACTAACTAACTAACTAACTAACTAACTAACTAACTAACTAACTAACTAACTAACTAACTAACTAACTAACTAACTAACTAACTAACTAACTAACTAACTAACTAACTAACTAACTAACTAACTAACTAACTAACTAACTAACTAACTAACTAACTAACTAACTAACTAAACTAACTAACTAACTAACTAACTAACTAACTAACTAACTAACTAACTAACTAACTAACTAACTAACTAACTAACTAACTAACTAACTAACTAACTAACTAACTAACTAACTAACTAACTAACTAACTAACTAACTAACTAACTAACTAACTAACTAACTAACTAACTAACTAACTAACTAACTAACTAACTAACTAACTAACTAACTAACTAACTAAACTAACTAACTAACTAACTAACTAACTAACTAACTAACTAACTAACTTAACTAACTAACTAACTAACTAACTAACTAACTAACTAACTAACTAACTAACTAACTAACTAACTAACTAACTAACTAACTAACTAACTAACTAACTAACTAACTAACTAACTAACTAACTAACTAACTAACTATTGCCATACCATTTAAATGCGATTTTCGTAAAATGTTGATTGGACCATTCGTGTTGTATGGCTCTGAGGCTTGGAGCGCAACTAAAAGAGATGAAGCCTTATTATAGGTTTTCGAAAACAGAGTCTTACGACAGATCTTTGGACCGATCAAGGGTGCAGACAGCGGTGAGTGGAGAGTGGGAGGTAACAGCGGATTGCATGGTCTGTTCGAGTCGCCACTGATCACTGGCATCATGAGAGATGGTGGACTTAAATGGTTGGGGCATGTTGAGGGAGTGTTGGATGACAGAGAGGTGGAGGCTGTTTACACCGGGGAGATGAATGGTCGTAAACCACGAAGCAGACCAAGATAACAATGAATAGATAATATCCAGACAGACCTGCAGGCACTTGGTGTTGCCAACTGGAAAGAGGGCCAACCAGAGAGATGAATGGAGGCAGGTGATATTTGCAGCAATGAACCTCATGGGCTCGGAATGCTGAAGAAAAAAAATGTTGCCACCCTCCCACACACACACACACACACGTGCAGCTGCACATGTATAGTATAAATAAGTCCTTGAGTGTAAGATTCCCCGTGAGTTCCATAAGGGTCAACTAAATTGAAGCTTCCTTGGTAGTCGAAGTGCATCTGTCTAAGAAAGAGGGAAGAAAGTAAAAGTCTGCATACAAGTGAATTAGATCTGTAAACTGAATGTGCACACAACACTCAGGTTCTGAAACAGGACTAGAGTCCAGAAGTGGACTAACAACCAAAACTCTCTGGTTCGTTTGCAGGCGATAAGAAGAATAATGTAAAATTGTGTATACTGTATGCATTCTAGTCATAAGCCTAAAGCAGCAGGTTTAGACCGTGTGTGTGTGCGTGCGTGTGTGTGTGTATAATATATATATATATATGTATATGTAAAAAGAATCCTTTGGAGTTAATGTTTCCTGCAATACAGTTGTGTTTAAGGTGTCTTTAATAATAGTTATTATAATAATAATATTATCCTGGTAGTCTGAACATACTTTCTCAAAAGCTGAAATATTTTGGTCATATCAATCGCCACGACGGACTGGAAAAAATTAAGCAGAAGGCATGGTACCAGGAAGGAGGAGCAGGGGCCGACCGACACGAAGATGGGCACAGGATATAAGTGACTCCTTGAGTGTGAAAGTGCATGAGGCGGGAGAACTGGCGAGAGACCGAGTTTCTTTCAGGTAGAACGTGATGAGAGCGACGTTCTGCAAAGGACCTGCTACATGATGATGATGAGTCTGAAAGGTGTCTTCTGTTACAGCGAAATTATCCACTCCAAGTTTAATCTCGGCAAATTTTAATTCCAAGAGATGTTTAGTTCATAAGATCGTAGAGACTGTCAACTGGAACTGTTAGTAAATTTATGTGCAGCAGGTCTTCAATATCTTTATGGCATTTACTCAAAGACACAGTTGACTAAAACTAGGCCTGATTGGTCAAGATTCTAACGTAACGACTCACTTATCCAATGAAAGAGGTTCTCTCATGACAGTCTACCATGTTCCTCATGCGCACGTCTGCAAGCAATCTGTGAACCAAGACAAATATATTTGTGCCTCGGAAACTCGGTAAATTGCTGCACTCAGCTCTGTTTTATGGCGATTCTTTTATTTCAGCAGACTTTCATAGTAACAACATGTTTATAATATGTTTATAATTTACCCTTATTCATTTACTTGTTCAGTGAGATTGGACAGTCACAGTAGCCTGATTTACCATTGTTGTTTGTCTCCTGCAAAATTCTGTTCGTTTAGTGTTTAACATTATCTCATTTAAGTTGGTTATAATAAAAGACATTAAAAGGAGACTTAAGAAGAAGAAGAAACCAGGACATAACTAGTGTCATCAGTTACATGCGGCAGTATTTACTTTGCAGGGGATTTAAACTCTGAAAACTTTAAGTGACTGAATTGTCTGAATGTCCAGTGTGAGTGATCTCAACCAACAAGGGCGATCACAGTGGAAGAGAGAAGTAGACAGTCACAAAGTATTAGTAATTTTCACAAACATATCCTATTCCCTGAGTGTTATAATTGGGATATAACATGTTAATTGAGTTTTCAGAGTATATATTTGCTACTGTAATATAGTATCAATATTTTTTGTATTTATGTAATTTGTATCACTTGTTGAGATAGGCTTGCTAATGGATTCCAGAGTGGAAGCTGATAAGACACCATTTATTTGGGCTGCACAGTGGACACACTGCGACTCTGAAAATAAGGCTGCATTGAGTCTCATTCAGAAACTATTTTTCCATACTCGTGACGAGAACATTCTTTAGGAGTGATTGTAAAGATGCCAGTCTGTGATATAACATGATTTTGCCTTGCAATCGATAAGTTGATTTTTTAGTAGCATACAGTGTGCTGTGTGGATTCTGGGGCCTCGTTATAGGATGGAGTTTAGACCCACTACCCCCTTCTCCCTGTAAGCATGTTGTAAGAGGTGACTGATTAGGGCTGTTTCCTCTTTGAAGTCAATATGCATCTTCCTAAGAAGTGGCAAACCAACAGTCTGTATTCTCCTTATGGATTCCAGAATCCTATTGTGGGGTGGGGGGGGGGGGGGGGGGGGGGGCAGGGGGAAAGAAGAGTAGACTTACTACCCCCCCCCTCCCCCCCGTTTCCCCAGTAAGCATGTCATAAGAGTCGACTAATTATTGGTATTTTCTTGGAAGTCTGAGTGTATCTGCCTGAGAAACATAGAACCAACAGTCTGCATACAAATAAGCCAGATCTGCTAAACAAATGTGCAAGCAAAACTCACGTTCTAGAACAAAACCAAAGTCAAGAAGTGGATGAACAGCCAGAACTGTCCATTGGAGTTTACAACCTTTGAACATTAAGAATAAGAAAAACACATATAAACCAGATCTGTAAAACAGATTTGCACACACAACTCCAGTTCTGCAGCATGACTAGAGTTCAGAAGTGGCCAAGAACCAGAAGTGTCCATTGAGTTCACCACCAGTGAACGCAAAGAACATAAGTTTCAAGAATACTTGCCATTAAAAATGATATTTTAAATGAAGAAAGCTACTATTTAAGTAAACTACTGTTTTTTTGTTTTGTTTACAGGACTCTAGACTAGGATGGCTGAGCCTGAAAGGTGAGCTTACACTTAGATATTTGTAATGGAGGGTACAGTCCCTTGAAGAAGAGGGAGAGAATGAACACCATGCTGGTGGACACAAACAAACTTCAGTTTCAAATGGTCACAAATTTGGCACGCAGGCCTGTCTTACATTCTGTGAAACACTCATCATTCTTACTGCAGTTGTATATATATATGTATATAAATTTTTTTTTTTAAACCGTGTTACTTTTATATTTTATGCAATCTTTCTTTGTCAGCTGAGACCAGAAAGAGAATTCTTAAAAGCTATATAAATCCTAATTGATATACAGGTGTGAATCATGGATAGTTAGTAAATTATTGAAAACTTATTTTGAAGCTGCGATGATGTGGTTTTATAGACGAATGATGAGAATACCCTGGACAGATAAAAAGAGTAATGAAGACGTCTTGAAAGAAATTGACTCACAACGACAACTGACTGCCCACATCAGAAAGAGACAATCTGCATTCTTTGGTAAGGCTAACCCTGATAACAAATTCCCTAAGAAGTTGAATATCTAGCCAAAAGACAAATATTTTAGCTATGCTGTAAACAAGCACAACACATTTATGTCACTCAGACAAATGATGATTATTTATTTTTAATCAAACTTTTTAATGAAAGGGTTAAATGTAGACAGATATATTTTTAAAAATTACCAGATATTGTTATTGCAGTTGTTGATTAAGTTTTGCAGTCCTTCATTGTAAATATTGATTTCAGCCCTTCAAGTGATACCGTGGGTGATGTTGATGAGGAGGAATATGCGGAAGATACAGGTTTTGTGGCCTTTTCTTTATTTTTTATAGTTTTCGTATTGATGAGAGAGAGAGAGAGTGAGAGACAGAGAGAAAGTGAGAGAGAAGCTATTTAAATTATTTAGTTCTTCTCCTTCATCCCCCACTGAATATCTCAAATGCTAGTATATTCATTTCCGGTACTTAATTTATAACTTACCCCTGACGTCACGACAACGTCACGGGAGACATTCCCAATATTTTCTAGGCTTTTCAGGTTGTAGTTTCTCGCGATTTATCTACAGCCAAGTTTAGGGTTAGGGTTAGCATTAGAAGACACTAGATTAACACTCAAAAGAAGCACCACACAACAGCACACTTCCACCCCTTGAAATAATGGACTGTCAGGTCAGCTGTGGATTTCCCACGGGGATTTCGTGTTTGGGGTACGTTATAAATTGAGAACCTCATTTCCTTCTTCTGTATTCTTTTTTTCTGTAAAGCATATATCTACATTGTGTCACATCTTTCAGCTCTGTTTTTAAGTCCCTTTTCTGTGTTTTTTAAGTCTTACTCTTTTTGTAGTGCTCTTAAGTTCACAGAGGAAGCATTCTAGATGCATTGTTGAACAGGTTTTCTCACTGTTTGTTTTCATCTCTTTATTAGTGGGATTTGTTTAATTTTTTTGCATAAGCCCTGCATTAATGATTCTCTCACCATTATATTCACTTCTCCCTCAGCTTATAGTGAACTATTACACCTATTCTATGTTAGAATGACAAGCTCTTTATTATTTGTACTGCATCATTTGCAGAATGTTTGTGAAAGGAAACATGAGGAAGTACAAAGTTGCTCAAATGACCTTTTGGGATGCAGAGTTGGTAGTGCAGCAGGACCAGGGGACATACTGGTCAAGTCCCGTCTCCACGATCGAAAAATGGGTACCTAATCGGGCACCTTTCCAGCATAGAAAAGAAGTCAATGCACCTGCCTGAAAGGCCAGCAACCAGCAGTCTGCATACAAATAAGTCAATGTAAAACAGATGTGCCTGCAGCAACACTTGAGTCCTGGAACAAGACCAAAGGCTATGCATGGACAAACAGCCAAGACTGTCCATCAGTTTACCACCATAGAACATGAGTTAAAAAAAAATTTGATGAATTTGACCCTGGAAGATGACGACCTGGTAGTCCATGTCATTAAAATCTGTCTTACTGGGGATACAGCCTACGATCACCTGGTTAACCAGCAAGCAAGCTAGCTCTTACATCACTCCTGCTCCAAATGTATGTATACTTAATTGACTTCTGTGTAAAATCTAACAGTGTAAAATACTTAAAATGCTTGGTTATTAATTGACAGGTGAAGTTGGCGACAACCAAACCATTGCCAACCAGTTGATGAAAAACCCTGGGGTCTTGGCTGCACTTCAGGACAAACTCTCTACCAGTGCAGGTTTACCACCTGGTTACCTAGAAAAGTATGTTTCTTCTTCTACTTCATCTTCTTTTTCTTTTTCTCCTTCTACTTTTTTTCCTTCTCTATCTTTTACTCCTCCTCTTTCTCCTCTCCACTATTCTTTTTCATCTTCTTTACCCCTGTATTCCCCAGCGAAGCATAGGACTTTAAGCAACTCTTGCCAAGCCTTCCTATCTTATGTCATTTCCTGCATCTTAGTCTCTCTATATATATATATTATTCTCCTTCCCTGATTATGTTTTCCTGTGTTTGTGGGTTTTAGAGAAGGGACTATCTATTTTTGCCATTACCAAGTTTTATCAGTATGTTTTCTGCACAAGCATCAATTTTCACCTTTGATTTGCTAGAATTTATTCTTTTTCAAAGCTCTTCCTTTGTAATCCACACAGTTTTAATCCTCTTAGTAAATTAATTTGTGTGTTTGTTCTTATTTCTTTTAATCTATTCTCACCCCCCCCCCCCCCTTTTTCCAGATCCATACAGTAAAAATGTCTTTAGCTACCTGAAAGTATATTTAATGGCCACATGGAAAAGTATATATAATTGCTACCTAGAAGAGTGTGTGATGTTATCTAGAAAAATATGTTAACAGTTACCAAGACATGTTTAATGGCTACCTAGTAAAAGTATATGATTGCTATACTTAACGAGTATATGATACCCAGATGAGTTTGTAATGGCTACCTAGACACACATGTGATGGCCACCTAGGCACATATGTGAAGGCTACCTAGATGAGTATGTGATGGCTACCTAGATGAGTGTGATGGCTACCTAGATGAGTATGTGATGGCTACCTAGATGAGTATGTGATGGCTACCTAGATGAGTATGTGATGGCTACCTAGGTGGGTATGTGATGGCTACCTAGATTATTGTGTGATGGTTATCTAGACATATGTGATGGCTGCCTAGATTCGTGTGTGATGGTCATCTAGACATATGTGATGGCTACCTAGATTAGTGTGTGATGGTCACCTAGACACATATGTGATGGCTAGCTAGATTAATGTGTGATGGTCATCTAGACACACACGTTTTGGCTACCTAGACATATATGTGTGTGATGGTCACCTAGACACATATGTGATGGCTAGCTAGATAAGTGTGTGATGGTCATCTAGACACATGTGTGATGGCTACCTAGATTAGTGTGTGATGGTCATCTAGACATATGTGATGGCTACCTAGATTAGTGTGTGATGGTCACCTAGACACATGTGATGGCTAGCTAGATAAGTGTGTGATGGTCATCTAGACACATGTGATGGCTACCTAGATTAGTGTGTGATGGTCACCTAGACACATATGTGATGGCTACCTAGATTAGTGTGTGATGGTCACCTAGACACATATGTGATGGCTACCTAGATTAGTGTGTGATGGTCACCTAGACACATATGTGATGGCTACCTAGATTAGTGTGTGATGGTCACCTAGACACATATGTGATGGCTAGCTAGATTAATGTGTGATGGTCATCTAGACACACACGTTTTGGCTACCTAGACATATATGTGTGTGATGGTCACCTAGACACATATGTGATGGCTAGCTAGATAAGTGTGATGGTCTATCTAGACACATGTGTGATGGCTACCTAGATTAGTGTGTGATGGTCATCTAGACATATGTGATGGCTACCTAGATTAGTGTGTGATGGTCACCTAGACACATGTGATGGCTACCTAGATTAGTGTGTGATGGTCATCTAGACACATAGTGTGATGGCTACTACCTAGATTAGTGTGTGATGGTCACCTAGACACATATGTGATGGCTACCTAGATTAGTGTGTGATGGTCACCTAGACACATATGTGATGGCTACCTAGATTAGTGTGTGATGGTCACCTAGACACATATGTGATGGCTACCTAGATTAGTGTGTGATGGTCACCTAGACACATGTGATGGCTAGCTAGATAAGTGTGTGATGGTCATCTAGACACATATGTGATGGCTACCTAGATTAAGTGTGTGATGGTCATCTAGACACACATGTGATGGCTGCCTACCTGATGGTCATCTAGACACACACGTTTGGCTACCTATATGTGTGTGATGGTCACCTAGACACATATGTGATGGCTAGCTAGATAAGTGTGTGATGGTCATCTAGACACATATGTGATGGCTACCTAGATTAGTGTGTGATGGTCATCTAGACATATGTGATGGCTACCTAGATTAGTGTGTGATGGTCACCTAGACACATGTGATGGCTAGCTAGATAAGTGTGTGATGGTCATCTAGACACATGTGATGGCTACCTAGATTAGTGTGTGATGGTCATCTAGACATATGTGATGGCTACCTAGATTAGTGTGTGATGGTCATCTAGACATATGTGATGGCTACCTAGATTAGTGTGTGATGGTCACCTAGACACATATGTGATAGCCACCTAGATGAGTACGTATGACCAGCTATATGAGTATGTGATGGCCACCTAGATGAGTATGTGTTGGTCACTTAGATGAGTACGTATGGTCAGCTATATGAGTATGTGATGGCCACCTAGATGAGTACGTGATGGCCAGCTATATGAGTATGTGATGGCTACCGAGATGAGTACCATGATGGCCACCTAGACACATATGTGATGGCTACCTAGATTATTGTGTGATGGTCATCTAGACATATGTAAGGGCTACCTAGATTATTGTGTGATGGTCATCTAGACATGTGATGGCTACCTAAATTAGTGTGTGATGGTCATCTAGACATATGTGACGGCTACCTAGATTAGTGTATGATGGTCACCTAGACACATATGTGATGGCTACCTAGACATATGTGATGGCTAGATGAGCATGTGATGGCAACCTAGACACATATGTGATGGCTACCTAGACATGTGATGGCCACCTAGACATATGTGATGGCCACCTAGACACATATGTGATGGCTACCTAGACATATGTGATGGCTACCTAGACATGTTATGGCTACCTAGACATATGTGATGGCCACCTAGACATATGTGATGGCTACCTAGACATATGTGAGGGCTACCTAGACATATGTGATGGCTACCTAGACATGTGATGGCCACCTAGACACATATGTGATGGCTACATAGACATATATGATGGCTACCTAGACATGTGATGGCTACCTAGACATGTGATGGCTACATAGACATATGTGATGGCCACCTAGACACATATGTGATGGCTACCTAGACATATATGATGGCCACCTAGACATATGTGATGGCTACCTAGACATATGTGATGGCTACCTAGACATATGTGATGGCCACCTAGACATATATGATGGCTACCTAGACATGTGATGGCTACCTAGACATGTGATGGCTACATAGACATATGTGATGGCCACCTAGACACATATGTGATGGCTACCTAGACATATATGATGGCCACCTAGACATATGTGATGGCTACCTAGACATATGTGATGGCTACCTAGACATATGTGATGGCTACCTAGACATATGTGATGGCAACCTAGACACATGTGATGGCTACCTAGACATATGTGATGGCTACCTAGACATATGTGATGGCCACCTAGACACATATGTGATGGCTACCTAGACATATGTGATGGCTACCTAGACATATGTGATGGCCACCTAGACATATGTGATGGCCACCTAGACACATATGTAATGGATACCTAGATTAGTGTGTGATGGTCACCTAGATGAGCACATGATGGCAACCTAGACACATATGTGATGGCTACCTAGACATATGTGATGGCCACCTAGACATATGTAATGGCCACCTAGACACATAAGTAATGGATACCTAGATTAGTGTGTGATGAGCACATGATGGCAACCTAGACACATATGTGATGGCTACCCAGATCAGTCATTTTTCCCAGTCAGCCTAGACATGCGGACCCCTCTTTTTTTTTTAAGGTCTGCTTCAGACCATTTACCTTTTAATAGTCATATCTGGGAAAATTATAAAGTAAATTTAACCAAACCTTTATTTGTAACAAATTAGTATAGTTAAAAAGTACAGGCTCATAAATGATAAAACAAAACCCTTCAATTTGCTGGGCCTGCAGACCACGGATTGGGAAAGACTAACATAGATGATCATGTGATTGTTACTTAGAAAAGTTTATTGGCTACCTAAATTAGTTATGTAGTATGACAATTTGGATAGATGATCTTGTTGTATGATTTTCAGTTTACCAAAAGAGGTAAAGAGGCGAATCAAGGCTTTAAAGAAACTGCAGAATGAAGTGATCAACATTGAAGCTGAGTTTTATAAAGAAGTGAATGCTTTGGAACTCAGCTATGTACCACGTTACACACAACTATTTGAAAAGGTAATTTTTCTCTTGTTTCAAGAATTCACTGAATGCGCAGATGTTGCATTTTATTGTTGCTGCTTCATTGTATCCCGAAAGCTGGGGTATTTTAGCCATATTAGACTTCATGGTTTTAAAGATGAATGATGAGAATACTCTGGACAGATAAAAAGAGAAAGAAACGGGCTTAGAAAGAGAACTGATTGCCACATCAGCGAAAGACAACCTGCTTTCTTTGAAAATGCGACGAGAAGAAGAAAACTGGAGTGCATTGTGACAGTGGGAAAGTTGGAGGGGAGAAGAGGCAGAGGGAGACTGAGAGAAAAGAAACTGGACAGTCCGGAGACAGAAGGTTGTGGAGAGACATAACTACCAAGGCCACACGGCATGGACTTTTAAGAAAAACAAAAATCATGGTGGCCTGAAGCGAACGGTGATGGCAGGTGCAGTTTCTGGTTCAACAAAGCAGAGGCCGTCCTCTATGAAGGTGGATTCAAGACATTGAAGATACATTGGCTGTGAAAGCACATAGGGCTGGAGAGTTGGCTAGAGAAGGAGAGGCTTTTGAGCTCGCTGTGAAGAGAGTGACATTCTGTAAATATCTGCTGATTGATTGTTATTATTAGTTTAATATAATGATGTTATTCGAATATCAGTTGTAGTGTTGCCAAAATTCACACCTGAAAGTAAACAGGTGCGCGCACACACACACACACACACACACACACACACACATAAAAACACGCACACACACATTTCAGTGACTAGGGCCTCATTGAGGTGGGGCCCCCTGATACCACAGTCTATTGCAACGCAAGGCGCTTGGCCCGCAGCTGGAGTGATTAAGCCGTTTACATCCGGGTCTGAACGTCCTGGGTTCGTTTCATGGCTCCGCCTATCAGTACATGAGTGTAGTTTTTACAGAGATACGTGGGGCCCTATTATAGGGAAAAACAAGCCATAGAGTTCACTGTTCTGCCCCCAACGCATGTCGTAAGAGTCGACTAGCCGTTCTGTGGAGATAAACCAAGGCATATGGATAAAACTTAGTGCAATGAAGTCATTGGTGCAATGAAGTCAATCCTTGATTTCAACAGTTATCCTTTAGACCCACTAGCCCTTATCAAGCTTGTCATAAAAGGCGACTAATTAAGGGATTGTTGAAATCAAATTAATTGGATTTTGTACAGTGTTCTAAACTGATTAGGCCATATAGGTTAGTGTTGCCAAAATTCACATTCATGAAATTAAACAAGTGCGCACACGTCATGGCTTTGGCACATCGACGCCACACCTGCTGATCGGCACACATTTCAGTGGTTCGCGTCCTGATGAAGCTGGACGACCCACAAGAAATGACTTTGACTCTAGGTATGGTGAAGTGATCAACCGTTTGCAGTCGTGGGAAGCGTTGCAGGGTTCGTTTCATGCTGACCCTATCAGTACAAGTGCCTATTGGTCTATAAAGATATACCTAGGGGGATATTCCCAATAGCCACAAAGGCCTGTTCTAAGGGACCTTTTACTTTTGTGACTATTGCTGCTTCTAAAGATATTACCAAGTCCATATGGATTTTGTTGGTGCAATGAACAATCTAAATGTCATACTAGGTTTGTGAAGAGACCACTAGCTCTTATCAAGCTTGTCATTAAAGGCGACTAATTAAGGGTTTTTTGTGAAATCGAAAATTAATGTTTATTTGTTGTGTTTTTTTTTCCTGATTAGGCCATATAGCTAAGCCATCCAACTATTCATGAATGTATATATTGCAGCAGGGAGTCATCATGGCTTTGGCAGATTGACGTCCACCTGCTGATCGGAAGGTGGTTGGTTCGCGTCCTGATGAAGCTGGAATTAGGTTTTTTAGGAAAAATGACTTGACTCTCAGGTCACCCATTTTCTTGAGCTGGGTACCAAGTGCAGTGTGTGGGAAGTAAAGGGGGTCGGCAGTTGATGTGCTGACCACACCAACCACCATGTGCCTTTTAGGTTCCTTAAAAAATATAGGTGTAGCCAGTATTCCCAATACTGGCCTAAAATTCTCTTCTTAAAAGGCTTTACAAGAGATATATTCTTGCTTCTACATGGTCTTATGCATCACACAGCCCACACTGTTTTTTTTTAGTTTTAATTTAGAAAACAAAGCTTGTGCAAATGCTTGTTGAGTTTGTTATGTCTTGTCCTGAGGCGTAGAATAATGACCTACCCTTGCCAGTCAAGTAAGTGGTAGTCATCTCTGACCAGATTACCTCTCCTTAACAAGTATCTTATAGACAATGATTAATTCGGTAGGTTCCTGACTTCTATAGTTGTAAAGGCATTTCTTCCTGAGAGTTCTGGTAATCATTTAGGGGCATACAAGTAAGCCAGGGGGGTGGGGTTGATTGTGAAAGCTTGATCTATCTTACTACTGAGTGAAGATTGTGTGAGCTTGATCTATCTTTACTACTGAGTGAAGATTGTGTGAGCTTGATCTATCTTTACAACTGAGTGAAGATTGTGTGAGCTTGATCTGTCTTTACAACTGAGTGAAGATTGTGTGAGCTTGATCTATCTTTACAACTGAGTGAAGATTGTGTGAGCTTGATCTATCTTTACTACTGAGTGAAGATTGTGTGAGCTTGATCTGTCTTTACAACTAAGTGAAGATTGTGTGAGCTTGATCTAATTTTACTAATGAGTGAAGATTGTGTGAGCTTGATCTATCTTTACTACTGAGTGAAGATTGTGTGAGCTTGATCTGTCTTTACAACTAAGTGAAGATTGTGTGAGCTTGATCTATCTTTACTAATGAGTGAAGATTGTGTGAGCTTGATCTATCTTTACTAATGAATGAAGATTGTGTGAGCTTGATCTATCTTTACTACTGAATGAAGATTGTGTGAGCTTGATCTATCTTTACTAATGAGTGAAGATTGTGTGAGCTTGATCTATCTTTACTAATGAGTGAAGATTGTGTGAGCTTGATCTATCTTTACTACTGAGTGAAGATTGTGTGAGCTTGATCTAGCTTTACTAATGAGTGAAGATTGTGTGAGCTTGATCTATCTTTACTACTGAATGAAGATTGTGTGAGCTTGATCTATCTTTACTAATGAGTGAAGATTGTGGGAGCTTGATCTATCTTTACTACTGAGTGAAGATTGTGTGAGCTTGATCTATCTTTACTACTGAATGAAGATTGTGTGAGCTTGATCTAGCTTTACTACTGAATGAAGATTGTGTGAGCTTGATCTATCTTTACTACTGAGTGAAGATTGTGTGAGCTTGATCTAGCTTTACTACTGAATGAAGAATGTGTGAGCTTGATCTATCTTTACTACTGAGTGAAGACTGTGTGAGCTTGATCTGTCTTTACAACTAAGTGAAGATTGTGTATCAAGCTTGATCTATCTTTACTACTGAATGAAGATTGTGTGAGCTTGATCTAGCTTTACTACTGAATGAAGATTGTGTGAGCTTGATCTATCTTTACTACTGAGTGAAGATTGTGTGAGCTTGATCTATCTTTACTAATGAGTGAAGATTGTGTGAGCTTGATCTATCTTTACTAATGAGTGAAGATTGTGTGAGCTTGATCTATCTTTACTAATGAGTGAAGATTGTGTGAGCTTGATCTATCTTTACTACTGAGTGAAGATTGTGTGAGCTTGATCTATCTTTACTACTGAATGAAGATTGTGTGAGCTGGATCTATCTTTACTACTGAGTGAAGATTGTGTGAGCTTGATCTATCTTTACTACTGAGTGAAGATTGTGTGAGCTTAATCTATCTTTACTCCTGAGTGAAGATTGTGTGAGCTTGATCTATCTATTTCAATCTTTTCCTCTGCCTTTTGTCCCCCCAGTGAAGCGTTGGCCCTCAACCAACTCATAGCAGATCATTCTGTTCTACGCTATTTCATACAGCTCACCCCATGTCCTCACCATCGTTTCAACTTTACCTGGTAGCTCACTTCTTTGTGTGTTTTTTGGGTCAGCCTTTATTTCTATGCCCCTATGGGTGCAAAGACATTCTGGTTATATTGTTCTCAGGTTTTCTCAGCATGTGTCTTATCCAACACCAGTGTCATTTCCTCACCTCTTGGTCCACTGGAACTTGTTTAGTTCTCTCTCAAAGCTCAACATTGTGACAGATTCTGTCATACCATTTAATCCCTGTGCAGGCACCAGTCAGTGAGTGTTTGTAGCTTATTAGTATTTGTTTTAGTTGTTTTGTCTTCACACAGTATTACATGTGTATAGTTTAAGTACAGTTTTGATTTGTCATAAATCAGTTGACATAAAATTGTAAATGCTCAATCTATTTTTTGTGTTTTCTGACAGGATGACTTGAAAGAGAAGGTCACTGTGGAAGGGGTGAAAGGAAGCTGGTGGTGATGCTGCCAAGCAACCAGGTCAGAGATCACATAATTGTTTTTTGTTGTTTAGCAATCTTCAAATCTTCTTCTTCTTCTTCGTGTTCACCAGCTGTAAACTCCGACAGAAAGTTCTGGTTGTTCGTCTACTTCTGGACTGCAGTCCTGTTGCAGAACCTGAGGGTTGGGTGTGCATCCGTTTTACAGATCTGACTCATTTGTTTGCAGACTGCTGGTTCCTTGCCTCATCAAGCAGATGTACTCCACAAAAAAGGAAGCTCCCATTTAGTCTAATGAAACGACATGCTTTTGGGTAGGCAGTGGGTCTATTCTTGTTTTCCCTATAATAGGGGCCCGGAACCCACACGGGTAAATCTTCAAATGATTAGGTTAGTAGCAAAGGCAGAACTGGTCGACCCATTATTGTGTTAATTCTTTTAGGTGAAGCAAAGAATAGTAATACTGTACGCTATCAGCACTCAGTGGGTGAAGAGGTCAACTAGGGGTGCCGTTGGGCTTAGGGTTGGCTATTTTCATCCATAAAACCCACACAGGCAAAAAGCGACAGTTCTTCTTCTTCTATTTATGGAGATGAAAAAAATTGTCCTGCTTCCTCAGGAGCTGAAAACTAGTATGGATTTCCGCAGGCAAGTATGTATTCACTAAGCGGCCCGTGGCAGTTTGACTTCCACAAGTTGTCTCTTTCATAAAAAGGTTTTGCCTGAAAGCGTTGAATCTGGTGACATGTCTGAGATGTGATGTGTGTTGTGCCAGCGTGTGTCCACAAGTCACATGGCTCTTCTGCCTCTCTCTCTCTATTTCTGTACATGTGGGAGCGAAGTCGATTGTGCCCTGTTCTAAGGCGAAGGGATAATGACTTGCTCTGGGCTGTCCAAAATATGGTGAATCAAAAGTGCCAGGCTTTCGGTGGCATTCTGAATTGACCTGATCATTCTCTTCTTCTGTTGATAAGAGACTGGTATGTTACAGCATTTCTTTCAGTTGCACCTTGAAAAATTAGTTTATCAGCTTAAAAAAAAACCAGTCATAAATAAGTTGGATGAAGTGATAGTCCAGTTAAGAAAACAAAGAGGGTTGTGTCATAGTAAAAGTGAACAGTGTGGCTTGATTTATTTGGGGCATGTTCTCCATTTGCGGATACAGGATCAGAAGTCTCTTCCACGGCCCTGAAGTACCATGACGTGGAAAAAATAAATTGATCCCTTTTTTCGGAGATTTGAGGTATATTGGGAATATATTGCTAGACCTATCAGCACTCAGTGGGTGATGTAGTCTGACAAGCCTTCTTCTCTTCTACTTACATCCTTTGGTACCACTTAATGTGTAGAGGGAGAAAAAGAGCATGCAAATATAAGATAAGTAATATAACAGAAAATGCCTATGTAGAGGTATAGATGAAAAATTTTTAGTTACTGTAACAAATATCTTTTTTTTAATGTGTCATTAGGCGGGGCCTCTTGCAGTAGAGGTTCTAGGCTAATAGCTGTATGCCTGTTTATGGTAAACCTATCATATACCATTCTTTCAAGTGGGCAAACCAATTGACACTGTCCGGGCAAATTGGGCATTTAAGGCTAAACCTATATTTTATAGACCAGTCAGCACTTGGTTGGTTGTGTGGTCAGTATCATGCCAGCCACCCTTACTTCCCAGGATTTTACCTTGTACCCATTTAAGGCTGGGTCTACTGGGAACCAAAGTTATTTGTGAAAAAAAGTCAGGCTTTCTCAGGACCTGAACTCACGACCGTTCCATTTGCAGGCAAGCGTCTAGCCGCTACACCACAGCATCTCCCTTTGCTAGTCAGTTGAAAGTTAGGAAAAAAAAATGGTGAGTGTCATCTCCCCAGTGAACGTATTGGCTAGCAGCCTTTATCCGCACATTACATGATTTTTATTTATTACACGCAAACAAGGTTCCAAATCTTCTTCCACAGTGCAGCTGTCGTACCACTGTCGTACCATGGCTTTGGCCATGGGAATTGACCCCTAGTATTTGGAGATCATAACATTGTTGAACACTTTCACTAACTTCTAAGCCACTGTTGCAAGTCTGTCAGGTCATCTTCTTTTCTTCTTTGCATCCTCTCTTACAGCTTCGGGTGTCGAGGAAGATATAAGGTACTTCTTCTGGCTGCTAACCTGACCACACAACCAGTCTGGCTGTTCAGTGTCCCACTAGAAGACTACAACCTGGACCTGTAGAGTTTCTTTGCTGTGTTATCTTCCCATATTGTTTTTGGTCTGCCTCTTGCTCTACGTCCTTTTCCTCTTTTGGTATATGCCCTGCATGGTTTCCCATCAGAGCTAACAAGTGTGCAAACAAAAGTTGCTCTCTTTGCAGGTCCCACTAGAATTGGTAACTGTGCAGACTTTAGTCTCGCTATGCAGTCATTCCCATTTTATCTCTTCTGGTCACTCCACAGTACAGTCAGATGTGCTCATTCCCATGGTTACTAATTTTCATTTATAAACAGTCAGACTGTGCATGTGTCTGTCATGTAGAAGACTGAACCTGCATTCACAATAGTCATCTCTTCTGCAGTGTCCTACCAGTACTAACCTGACTACACACAACATGGTTACTAATTTTCAGTGTATATTTGGTTAACCTGACCACACACACAGTCAGACTGTGCAGTGTAAAGATATGAAAGAAGACGAACTGAGAATCACACAACAGTCAGGCTGTGCAGTCACCCACACAGACTAACCTGACTAGTGATAACAGTCAGGCTGTGCAGTGTCCCACCCGACTAACCTTACATGACAAACTGTGCAGTGTCACACAGACTAACCTGACAAACAAAAGTCATACTGTGCAGTGTCTCACAAGACTAACCTGACCAGAGAACAGTCAGGCTGTGCTGTGTCTCACCAAATTGAATATCTGACAGTTCAGGCTGTGTGTCCCACTGACTAACCTGACCACACAACAGTCAGGCTGTGCAGTGTCCCACTAGACTAACCTGATCCACACAACAGTCAGGCTGTGCAGTGTCCCACCAGACTAACCTGACAATTTTCAACATGTCAACTGTGCAGTGTCTGATAGTACAGGTGAGTGAACACAACAGCATGGTGTCTTTAGGGGTCACTGGCCAGACTAACCTGACCACACAACAGTCAGGGCTGTGCAGTGTCCCACTAGACTAACCTGACCACACAAACAGCCAGGCTGTACAGTGTCCCCACCAGACTAACCTGACCACACAACAGTCAGGCTGTGCAGTGTCCCACCAGACTAACCTGACCACACAACAGTCAGGCTGTGCAGTGTCCCACACCAGACTAACCTGACCACACTGAAAACAGTCAGACTGTTGCAGTGTCCCACCAGACTAACCTGACCACACAACAGTCAGGCTGTGCAGTGTCCCACCAGACTAACCTGACCACACAACAGTCAGGCTGTGCAGTGTCCCACCAGACTAACCTGACCACACAACAGTCAGGCTGTGCAGTGTCCCACCAGACTAACCTGACCACCCAACAGTCAGGCTGCAGTGTCCCACCAGACTAACCTGACCACCCAACAGTCAGACTGTGCAGTGTCCCACTAGACTAACCTGACCACCAACAACAGTCAGGACTGTGCAGTGTCCCACCAGACTAACCTGACCACACCAACAGTCAGACTGTGCAGTGTGCCCCACTAGACTAACCTGACCACCACAACAGTCAGGCTGTGCAGTGTCCCACCAGACTAACCTGACCACCAACAGTCAGGCTGTGCAGTGTCCCACTAGACTAACCTGACCACCCAACAGTCAGGCTGTGCAGTGTCCCACCTAGGACTAACCTGACCACACCCAAACAGTCAGACTGTGCAGTGTCCCACCAGACTAACCTGACCACACAACAGTCAGGACTGTGCAGTGTCCCACTAGACTAACCTGACCACCCAACAGTCAGGATGTGCAGTGTCACACTAGACTAACCTGACCACACAACAGTCAGACTGTGCAGTGTCCCACTAGACTAACCTGACCACACAACAGTCAGACTGTGCAGTGTCCCACTAGACTAACCTGACCACACAACAGTCAGACTGTGCAGTGTCCCACTAGACTAACCTGACCACACAACAGTCAGACTGTGCAGTGTCCCACTAGACTAACCTGACCACACAACAGTCAGACTGTGCAGTGTCCCACTAGACTAACCTGACCACCCAACAGTCAGACTGTGCAGTGTCCCACTAGACTAACCTGACCACACAACAGTCAGGCTGTGCAGTGTCCCACTAGACTAACCTGACCACACAACAGTCAGACTGTGCAGTGTCCCACTAGACTAACCTGACCACACAACAGTCAGGCTGTGCAGTGTCCCACTAGACTAACCCTACCACACAACAGTCAGACTGTGCAGTGTCCCACCAGACTAACCTGACCACATAACAGTCAGACTGTGCAGTGTCCCACCAGACTGCGGCAACCTGACCTGACACAACAGTCAGACTGTGCAGTGTCCCACCAGACTAACCTGACCACACATCAGTCAGGATGTGCAGTGTCCCACCAGACTAACCTGACCACACAACAGTCAGACTGTGCAGTGTCCCACTAGACTAACCTGACCACACAACAGTCAGACTGTGCAGTGTCCCACTAGACTAACCTGACCACACAACAGTCAGGCTGTGCAGTGTCCCACCAGACTCACCTGACCACACAACAGTCAGGCTGTGCAGTGTCCCACCAGACTCACCTGACCACACAACAGTCAGGCCGTGCGGTGTCCCACCAGACTAACCTGACCACACAACAGTCAGGCTGTGCGGTGTCCCACCAAACTAACCTGACCACACAACAGTCAGGCTGTGCAGTGTCCCACCAGACTAACCTGACCACACAACAGTCAGGCTGTGCAGTGTCCCACCAGACTCACCGGACCACACAACAGTCAGGCTGTGCAGTGTCCCACCAGACTAACCTGACCACACAACAGTCAGGCTGTGCAGTGTCCCACCAGACTCACCGGACCACACAACAGTCAGGTTGTGCAATGTCCCACCAGACTCACCTCACCACACAACAGTCAGGCTGTGCAGTGTCCCACCAGACTCACCGGACCACACAACAGTCAGGCTGTGCAGTGTCCCACCAGACTAACCTGACCACACAACAGTCAGGCTGTGCAGTGTCCCACCAGATTAACCTGACCACACAACAGTCAGGCTCTGCAGTGTCCCACCAGACTCACCGGACCACACAACAGTCAGGCTGTGCAGTGTCCCACCAGACTCACCTCACCACACAACAGTCAGGCTGTGCAGTGTCCCACCAGACTAACCTGACCACACAACAGTCAGGCTGTGCAGTGTCCCACCAGACTAACCTGACCACACAACAGTCAGGCTGTGCAGTGTCCCACCAGATTAACCTGAGCATCCTGAAAAAGTTGGGTTTGTCAGTTGTATTCTGATAACTCCCTGTGTGGGTTCTGGAGGTACTGTTGGGGAAAATAAAGAATATACACCCCCCACCCCTTTTCTTTTTTTCCCCTAACACGCATGTCGTAAAAGTAGACTAACGTGGGAGCTTGAGTTCGAGGGCACCTGCTTTGAGAGGTGAAGAACCAGCAGTCTGCATACAAAGAAGCCAAATATGTAAAGTGAATGTTTACAAAACTTAAGTTCTGGAACAAGACTAAAATCCAGAAGTGGAATAACAACTAGGGCTGTACCGAATAGTGATTTTCACTATTCCGCCGAATACGAATAGCTGGACCAACTATTCGGCCGAATACGAATAGTGAATCATCATCATCAAGTGCTTTGCCGGCTGGCATGGGCGATTATGCCTTGCCACAATCTGCGATCTCCTGCACCACGTATTAGTTCGTGTGCTGACACACCTCCATGAAAAACCTTTGTTCCATGTTGTCAGCATTAGGCCAGCTTTTTGTCTCACTGAAGGTATTTCCAGCTGTACTAAACAGGAAAATATGACAAATACAGAGAGCCAAAATGAAAACCCGCAAGGCGAAACATCAAAAACAAAAATAAAGCCGACGAAAAATACAATGCTGTCCTTACAAGTCGCCAAGCCCCCCGCGAGCTCACGAAACCAGACGCCGGGCAACCAACGCCAGAAGATCAAACAACAAAGACAATCAAGAAACCGAACGTTCGATCAAAAACATTCAGCCGCTGGCCGTTTCCACGAAGACGTACGAAAGAACAGTATACGACACCCATAAATGATAACGAACTCCCGTTACTTCAAAGACATCAACGAAGAGGACACTCCACTCAAAGAAATCAAGCCGACAACACTAGAACACTTGCTTTTCTGCCCTCTTACATTTTTAAGTGTTGCATTTTGTT
Source organism: Candidula unifasciata (assembly GCA_905116865.2). NCBI lineage: Eukaryota > Metazoa > Mollusca > Gastropoda > Stylommatophora > Geomitridae > Candidula > Candidula unifasciata. Next base: position 74,413 of record CAJHNH020003014.1, read on the forward strand.
TCTACAGCAAACACACCTAAAACACCTATACTCGCAAACATGCAAGATGGGAAATAAGGGGCACTTGTTACGCTCGTAGGTGGTGCACAAAGATAACGCTTCACAGTATAAACCAAGGTGGAAAGTCTTGATGTTTTTTTCCCACCAGTCCAGAAACGGTTGTGAGGTAACCACTATTCGTATTCGGCCCGACCGCAACTATTCGAATACCGAATAGTTATTGGGTCCACTATTCGGCCCTGAAGCGAATATTCGGTACAGCCCTAATAACAACCAGAACTTTCCCCTGCAGATTACAGCTGGTGAATGCCAGGAAAAAGAATTCTGGTAATATACCTGGAGCGAAAGAGCAAAATATGCCTGGCAGTAACTTGTGCAATAGATTGTTTGTATCCGCATGGTTTAACTATTGAGCCATAATCCAGTTATGGTTGAGTTCGGCACACATGGACTGGCTGAAGTCTCTTGGTTGACTTCCACAGGTTATAGCCAGGTTATCATCAGGATCCCCGCTTGGGTTCCTAGGGTTCCAACTGGGGTGGGGGGGGGGGGGGATAATACAGCCACTGCCCCCTAAGAAGCATGTCATGAAAATTGATTAATTCGGAGAATTTCCTTCACATTCAGAGTGCATCTACCAAAGAGGCGAGGAACCAACAGTTGTCATACAAGAAAACCAAGTGTGTATAGCCAGTGGGCACACTAAATTCTGTTCTGGAATAAGGCCAAAGTCCAGAAGTGGATGAAAACCAGAACTTTCTACCAAAGTTTACAGCCGGTGAACACTAAGAAAAAGAAGAAGACAGCCAATGAATGCAAATAAGAAGAAAAAGAAGAATTATCAGTAGATTTCAGCCTGCCTAGAGAGGAAAACTACACAAAACATATTTAAGGCATGTCCAGTATGTTAATTTTATATGCTGTGAATGTGAGAAGTTAACTGTGTTTGTATTGTCTGGCAGGAGCATGATGAGCCAATACTGGTACATTTACAAGACATTAAAGCTGTAGTCCACAGTAAGGACACTCCGGTAAGTACCCTGTCATCACTGACTGACATCCAACACTTGGGACATTCCCATATGTGCCCCAACCCAATCTTCAGCAGCCAGAAAATGGGTTAATGAATTTTTTTTAGTTTACTATTCATTGTTTTAGTTCTCCGTGGCTTTAGTAGCGTAGGAGTTCTGTTACTAACAAACACCAGCTCCTCCTTCCCCTTTTCCTGCCAACCTCCACCTCTAAGAACGCCATTTTAGGGATAGCAAGGGACATCAGATGAAAAGAGGAAGCTCTTGGGTGGCACAAGCAGAAGTTTTTAAGAAACGTTTGTAGTACTGAAAAAATAGCGCACGGTAAGCAATGGATCACAGAGGGTGGTCCAGCCTTGCATAGAGTGATAGTTAGTCTGGACCGAGGCTGCTGGGAATGGATAACTGGGGTACAGCGGTGCAAGAGCTGGTCAATGAAAATTCACTCCAGTTGACATCATTATAGGCTGAGTGGTCTGTAGTGAGTGGTAAGAAGTGTTGATGGGGTTTTATGGCACAGGGGAATGGTCACTGTTTGAAAACTGAGAGCCTTGTGTAAAACGTTACAAAATCAAGAGGAGGAGGACCTAGTACAGCAGAGTTCCGGCAGCTTGAAGGCAGCATCGCTGGACATGTTGTAATTATAGTGAACTTACAGAGTAGGCTCCAGAGATTTAAAACTGGCCTCTCGGTGTAGAGTGGCTTGCATCATCATCATCATGTGCCCTGCCAACTGGCATAGGCGCTCATGCGTCTCCACAGATCACGATCCCTGGTTGCCTGTAAAACAGCTTTTTTGATGATATCCCTGCTTGCCATCATTTCAGCCCATCCAACATCATCTTTTAGTCTGCCTCTACCCCTCTTTCCACTGATCTTTCCAGTTGTAACGATGTTCTCCAATGTCTTTCTCTTCTCATCAGTGGCTTGCATCACTTAATAAAGACTCAGATCAGGAGCATATCATGGATTTTGTGTCCAGGATGTTAGGGTGTGCGGGGTAATGAGCAGGCGGATAGATTTGCTGCTGCCGCTTCTCTGGGTGGAGAGCTACCTTATGATTAAATGGATGTGGGGAAGGCTGTCTGTGATCACATGGATAGTGCAGTAGAACATGCAGAGAATCCACACACTGAAGACTTACTCAGCAGGGGTGAGTAGAGGGTCTGGCAGATTCGACACTGAGGGGGCAACATCGACGGACTTTTAATCATGTTGCAGCTGGTACTTTTAGCATTTCGACTCTTTTGTTGGCTGCTGAGGAAGGAGATGGTGCATGTATGGGAATGTCTCAAGTGCAGTGATGTCAATTCTTGATTCATTCAGTTTTTTAGTGCGAAATCACTGAGAGAGATTGGATTAATGTTTTCCTGATTTATTTTAATCTGTCGTTACCCTGGAAAACATTGGATGTGAAATAATATGAGTCTAAGGAAAGGGGCTTGTGAGAGCAGTATCTGAGAAACCTGCTACATGATGATAGTGTGACTGTCCTCATGGGGCCCTTATAGAGCCCTGACTCACCAACACAGCAATCCCGGTTCAGTCTCCAAGTTGCATAAAGCCCCCCCCCCCCCCCCCCCCCCCCCCCATCTGCTTTCAGTTTTTCCTTCCAGTAGAGTTTTATAAGAATGTCCTGTCTTTAAATATAGATAAAATCTGCTGCTTCTTTTAATGTAGCCAAAAATCTGTCACTCCTCTGTTTTTATTTTGTTTAATTCATCAGTTCTGTTTTGGTTTCGTCTTTCTGAAATGTCTATGTTGAACTGTTTTTGTTTTCCTGCACTGATGATAGTAGGAAAAGGAGGAAATAATAGATAGAAAATTGGGGGAGGCAAAGGCAGTTGTTTTGTTTCTATCATCATTTAGATTTCATCTGTCAAATTCGTCCTTAACCCTACGAGACCTGAGGCCCTGAACTTAACTGTCCCTTGTACCTGAGCTCCTGGGCATTAACCTGAAAAACCCAACATGATATACAAAAATATTAGTTACTTGCAAACAAGTGGTTAGAATAAGATGAAACTTAGAGACATTGTAGAAAATAGGTTTATCTTTTATCTAGCACCAAAATTTCACCTTTGTGTTGTGCCAATCCACCCATCAGGATGAGCCTTGTTTCACAAAGTGAGCCCCAGATGTTGCTGTTTTAGGGACACACCCCCTTCTCTTACTTTCAGTCTAGTTCTAGACCCATAATGTTCACGATTCTCCTCGTCACTCGAGCTCCCACTGTCTGTATCACTTGAACATATTCTTGATGAAATTCTGACTCCTCAGAAACTCAATCAACCAAAGTATCAATTACCTGTTGGGCTGTGAAAAGCCTACTTATTTCACTTTCCTGTCAAAGTGCTTGGTTCATTAGCGGCTCGTTTCATTGTGATTTTCAAAAAATTTTCACGGTAAACCACACAAAGTAAATACACGTGAGGGAAGCCATTTGTAATGACTAACCACGAGGTTTGACGACAATTTGTTGGTTATTTTTAGTTTGTGACGCATTTTATCACATAGTACGCAAAGTACCGAAAATTAGGTACAGCGGTTTAGTGGCAGATTACCGCTTACCAGGAAATTACTGGAAAAGCGGTACAGTAGTCTGGTAGAGGTAAGTTGACCCTAGAGTTTCTTTATGTTAACTGAATCTGCCTTCCTGGCAAAGCAGAGCCAGACAGAGCAGCAGTTGCTTCAAGAGGCTTGATACTCAGTTAAAAGAGGCAGGGACACTGTAAAAATGCACTACTTTACTGTAAAAAAGTACAGTGCAGTCGTATCTTTGTGTGAAAGAAAACAATTTTTTTTTTTTTGGGCGCAGTCACACTGAACTGAACAGAACACTTAAAATCCTTTTTTTGTTGTTGCAGGGTTTCACATTAGAGTTTCATTTTGAGCCAAATGAGTATTTCACAAATACTGTATTAACGAAGCGCTATGAGATGCGTTATGAGCCGACCCACTGGACCCTCTCACGTACGAGGGGCCGGAGATTGTAAGATGTGTGGGGTAGGTATCTCTTGGTATTAGTGCATATTTTGAGATGTGTGGGCTGTCTCTCATCTAATTCTCTTATGTGTGGGGTAGGTATCTCTTGGTAATAGTACATATTGTGAGATGTGTGGGCTTTCTCTTATCTAATTTAATGTGTGGTGTATGTTTCTCATGTAATTCTATATGTGGGGAATGTTTCTCATGTAATTCTGTATGTGTGGGGTGTTTCTCTCATGAAACTAACTGTATGTGTGGGGTATGCGTCTTGTGTAATTCTTTATGTGTGAGTGTATCTCTCATGTAATTCTGTATGATGTGTGGAGTGTTTGTGTCATTTAATTCTGTATTTGTGGGGGTGTCTTTCTCATTTAGCACTCACTGACCATTGGAAGATCTAAGGTTTTTTTTGTGGAAAAAATTTATTGTAAAAAGTTTTACTCTCCACAGACAAAGATCTTTCTACCTTCCCCTGTCTCTCTTACCTAGCATTTCTCCCCCACATAAGGCTAATTTCTCGAATTAGCCTCCTTCTGATGTAAGCCTCTTTAACTTTTATCAGTTTGTCCCTTATGCTTTTGATAGCGATCTTGTAATGTCTGCAGCTGTTAGTACCTCAGTACAGTGCAGACCTGATAAGAACTCTCAGGGGACCCAAAAATAGTTCATATTATCAGAAATTCCTCTTAATCCAGATAAGAGTTCAAGTGTATGGTAATGCATTTACAATGTACAATACAGTGTTGAATTAGTGTTGAATATGACAGTTGTATGAAACAAAAAATGTGTAAATTACCAAAAGTGTTAATGTACAAAGTTGGCACAAATATCCAGAGAATAACAGCGCTTTTGACACTTTGAGGAGGTCGCCGTGGGATAGTGGCTAGATGCTTACCTGCGGATTGGAAGGTCGTTAGTTGGGTCCTGATGGAGCCAGAATTTTGTCAAAAATGACCTTGGCTCCGAGCTTGACCCAACCTTCAGTGAGCACCAGATGCAGTCCTTGGAAGTAAAGGTGGCTGGTGTTATGCTGACCATATCACCCACCAAGTGCCGATTTATCTATAAAATATATGTGTATCTCTATATGCCCCCTCCCCCCCCCCCCCCCCCCCCCCCCCCCCCAAGTGGGGTCCAGTAATCTATGTGGCAAAACATTCTTTTGAACAAGCATTTCACTGCTGCTTCCACTTTTTACTCTTCTTGTTATTTGCATTATTCAGCCAAACCCATCCACGCTGGACAACAGTTTACTTGCTAACCATTTTGTGCTGCCCTAACTGCAATCTTGAAAGGGAACAAACCATTTCTCTAGTGCACTAAAGTCAACATATACACATTTTGTCAGTAATCAGACTTGTCTTTCAGCCTGCTCTGTGCCTCAATTGATTTCCTTCTCCTCTCTTCACACAAAACCTAACAGATGCACCATCAACTGGAACAAGGGGAAGAACGTCACCGTTAAACAGATCAAGAAGAAACAGAAGCACAAAGGTCGAGGTGTCACAAGGACAGTAACCAAGCAAGTTCAAGCCGACTCTTTCTTCAACTTCTTCAATCCTCCCACAGGTAAACTAGGGTCTGTTGTTTATGAAGTGTCACAGATTTTGAATGTCTAGGCTTTATAGTCAACCACCATGGAAACTGTTGAACAGAAGTTAAAAGATGAATGGCCATAGCTATGTAAAGACTGAACAGCACTAAAAATATGTGGCTAAGCACCAGTGAGCAAATAAAAAGTACAATTTTGAGATTGTGCATCTTTCCTGCAGCAACATAAGGATGTGAGTTGTGCATCTTTCCTGTAGCAACATAAGAATGTGAGTTGTGCATCTTTCCTGTAGCAACATAAGGATGTGAGTTGTACATCTTGCCTGCAGCTACATAAGGATGTGAGTTGTGCATCTTTCCTGTAGCAACATAAGGATGTGAGTTGTGCATCTTGCCTGCAGCTACATAAGGATGTGAGTTGTGCATCTTTCCTGCAGCAACATAAGAATGTGAGTTGTGCATCTTTCCTGCAGCAACATAAGGATGTGAGTTGTGCATCTTTCCTGCAGCAACATAAGGATGTGAGTTGTGCATCTTTCCTGCGCAACATCAGGATGTGAGAGTTGTGCATCTTCCTGTTAGCAACATCAGGATGTGAGATTGTGCATCTTTCCTGTAGCAACATAAGGATGTGAGTTGTGCATCTTTCCTGCAGCAACATAAGGATGTGAGTTGTGCATCTTTCCTGCAGCTACATAAGAATGTGAGTTGTGCATCTTTCCTGTAGCAACATAAGGATGTGAGTTGTGCATCTTTCCTGCAGCAACATAAGGATGTGAGTTGTGCATCTTTCCTGTAGCAACATAAGGATGTGAGTTGTGCATCTTTCCTGCAGCAACATAAGGGTGTGAGTTGTGCATCTTGCCTGCAGCTACATAAGAATGGGAGTTGTGCATCTTTCCTGTAGCAACATAAGAATGTGAGTTGTCCATCTTTCCTGTAGCAGCATAAGAATGTGAGTTGTGCATCTTTCCTGTAGCAACATCAGGATGTGAGTTGTGCATCTTTTCTGTAGCAACATAAGCAGCATAAGGATGTGAGTTGTGCATCTTTCCTGCAGCAACATAAGGATGTGAGTTGTGCATTTTCCTGCAGCAACATAAGGATGTGAGTTGTGCATCTTTCCTGCAGCAACATAAGGATGTGAGTTGTGCATCTTTCCTGCAGCAACATAAGGATGTGAGTTGTGCATCTTTCCTGCAGCAACATAAGGATGTGAGTTGTGCATCTTTCCTGCAGCAACATAAGGATGTGAGATTGTGCATCTTTCCTGCAGCAACATAAGGATGTGAGATTGTGCATCTTTCCTGCAGCAAACATCAGGATGTGAGTTGTCCATCTTTCCTGCAGCAACATCAGGATGTGAGTTGTGCATCTTTCCTGCAGCAACATCAGGATGTGAGTTGTGCATCTTTCCTGCAGCAACATCAGGATGTGAGTTGTGCATCTTTCCTGCAGCAACATCAGGATGTGAGTTGTGCATCTTTCCTGCAGCAACATCAGGATGTGAGTTGTGCATCTTTCCTGTAGCAACATAAGGATGTGAGTTGTGCATCTTTACTGCAGCAACATAAGGATGTGAGTTGTGCATCTTTACTGCAGCAACATAAGGATGTGAGTTGTGCATCTTTCCTGCAGCAACATCAGGATGTGAGATTGTGCATCTTTCCTGTAGCAACACAAGGATGTGAGATTGTGCATCTTTCCTGCATCAACATTAGGATGTGAGTTGTCCATCTTTCCTGCAGCAACATCAGGATGTGAGTTGTCCATCTTTCCTGCAGCAACATCAGGATGTGAGTTGTGCATCTTTCCTGCAGCAACATCAGGATGTGAGTTGTGCATCTTTCCTGCAGCAACATCAGGATGTGAGTCGTGGACTATCTCGTTGTAGTTCAGAAGAAAATCAGGGCCTTAAAGCTAAATGCTGTGGAAAGATTTTAAGAATACCATGGACCAAGAATAAAGGAAAAATTGACATCCTAAAAGCTCTGAACATGAATGAAAACTGGCTCATAAACAGCATTTTGTCTCAGAAACTGAAATACTTTGGCCATATCAAGCGCCACAGTGAGTTGGAAAGAACAATAGAGGAAGGTATGGTCCCAGCTAAGGGCAGAGGCCAACCAAGTTGGGCACAGGATAGAGGTGACAGCTTGAGTAGGAAAGTGCAGGAGAGCTGGTGAGGGGCTGAGTTTCTCTGAGGTGGCTGTGATGGGAGCAATGTTTTGTAAAGGACCTGCTACAGGAGGATGGTGTTATTTTCAAGTAATTGTTACTGTAATGCTCCTTTGTGTGACTGTTTTGAAGGACCTGAAAGTGCAGACAATTTTCTTTTCCCTTCAATAGCTCAGCTTTGACAGCTGACCATTGCATGTTCTTTAGCTTTTCAGTTGATGTTTTTTCTTCCTTGTCTTGTTTATCGGCTGTAAACTATGGCCGAATTTTCTGGCTGTTTGTCCACTTCTGGAGTTTAGTCTTTTTCGAGAACTTGAGTTGAGACCTGACTTATTTGTATGCAGACTGTTGGTTTTTTTCTCCCTCTCAGGCAGATACACTCATACTTCAAGGAAACATCCTTAAATAGTCGACTTGTTGGGTGTATGCCTTAAAAACAATTTACACCAAAAAAAAAAAAAACCGCCATAGGTGCTGGTACTGCATACCGATGCGTACCACCAGAAGAAAGGCCCTGCTTACAACCAAAACAGAAATAAAGCAATTCAAGGATCCTTTTCACACGGTTGGCTTATCAAGTATATGATATGGTCAACATCATGCCAGCCGCCAGGACTTTACTTGGTACCTATTTTAGGCTAGGTCGAGCTGGGAGCACAAATAATTATTGAAAAAAAATCTGATGCCAATGTGAATCCAAGACCGTCTTGTCGCGACACCATTGTGGCTTTCTGTTGCATACAGAGTTGAATAATTCTTTACTGAAGCAGGTTAACAACTAAAACAGTTACCTTGATTAACTGGTGCCTGCACAGAATAAAGGGAATTACATGGTATGAGAGAGCTAAATAAATTTAATTAAATCAAGAGGTGAAGAAGAGACGCTAGTGTTGGATTGGATACATGTTGAGAAAGCCTGAGAACAGTATAATTAGAGATTCTTTGCACTGGAACCCACAGTGGCCTAGAAATAAAGTAAAGGACCCTTTTCCACGCCTTAAGACATATTGGGCATATAGGCCTAGCCTCTATTTTGTAGACCAATCGGCACCTGGTGGGTGATAAGGTCAACATCACGCCGGCCGCCTTTACTTCTCAGGACTTATACCTGGTACCCACCCAACGTTAAGATGAACTGCCTAGAAATAAAGGCAGACAATAACAAAAAAAATGTGTGGAGAAGGGAGCTAGAAAATTAAGTTAAAAAGATAGTGAGGACATGGGAGGACATTTATCCTCTGCAAAAGCAGAGGATAAATAACTGGGCGTAGGGTGGTTAGGTGTCTATGCTTCATTGGGGATACAGAGCAGAAGAAAAAGTAGGTTAAAGAATTCCAATATCTAGGAAGTGTGATGACTCAGGGTGGCAGAATAGGCAGGGAAAATATAGCAAAATGCAAATGTGCTTGTTTATCAGTTACCACCATTATTAAAACATAGAAGATAACAGTGTCTGTGTTAGACTTCTATTTTACTTTGGAGCTTTGCCTCATTTCTCCTTTTGTGTGTGTTTTTTTTCTTCCCAGTTCCAGAAGGATCTGAGTCAGAGATGGTGAGTAGAACTCTTGGAACTCTAGCATCTTGTCTTCCCCTTTGGCAGTTCTTCTTATACCACTGATGGTTCCAGTCATCACCACATTCCAGTCTTAAATTCCCCCCACACTGTACCAAATACAATATAATATATCAAGTCAAAACTTATTGCTCCCTGTGTGTATTCCGGGGCCCCATTATAGGGAAAACCAGAATAGACCCACTGCCTACCCAAAAGCATGTCGTAAGAGTTGACTAATTGGGAGCTACCTTAGAAGTTGGAGTGCAACTGCCTGAGAGGCAAGGAACCAGCAGTCTGCATACAAATGAGTTAGATCTGTAAAATGGATGCACACGCATCACTCAGGTTCTGGAACAGGACTGCAGTCCAGAAATGGACGAACAACCAGAACTTTCCGATGGAGTTTACAACTGGTGAACGCGAAGAAGAAGAAGAAAACTTATTGCCAAGAGAAACAGCAGTAGAAGAACTTTACGGGTCGCTGATTGAATTACAGCAGACAGTGAAGGTCATGAGACAGCATATATAGATAATTTATTTCATGCGAACAAAAGAAGAAGAAGTGAAAGTCATATTAAAAACAACATTGTAGATACTCTATTTCAAGTGAACAAAAGAAGAAGAATCACCATGTTCTCCTTTGGCTGATATTTTACCATATCAGTTGATTACAGTTGATTTTTTATTGATAGTTTTTACATGCTAACAGAACTAGACTTATAGTTTTTACATGTGAACAGTACTAGACTTATAGTTTTTACATGTGAACAGTACTAGACTTATAGTTTTTACATGTGAACAGTACTAGACTTATAGTTTTTGCATGTGAACAGTACTAGACTTATAGTTTTTTTTTTAAAGTAGATTTTCAGTAATCTATATCTGCTGGGGAATGCCTTGTAGAAATAGGAACAAGAATCACCATGGCACAAATAGACTTTTACTTCTTTGAAGTCGGAGTGTATCGGTCTGGGTGTGAGAAACCAACAGTCTGCATCTAAATGAGCCAGATCTATAAAACTCATGGGCACACAAAACTCAAGTTTTATTATTGCTTCTTCAGTTTCATCAGTGGAAAGTTCTGGTTGTCTATCCACTTCTGGACTTTGGTCTTGTTCTAAAACTTGGGTTTTACTTGCACATCCATTTGGCAGATCTGGCTTATTTGTAAGTTGGTTCCTGGCTTCTCAGGCGTGAACTTTGAAGGAAACTCCCCCAGTCTACTTTTACAACATGGTTATTAGTGGAGCAGTGGGTCTCTTCTCCCAACACCCCTCCCCCTCCAACCTTTTCGCCCCCAAAATGGGTCCCTGGAACCCACACAGAAATAGAAGTGGATGAACAAGCAAAGTTTTCTGTCAGATTTTACAGCCAAAAAAAAAGGCAAAATAAGTAATAGTAGCCATTTGCAAAGTGGAAAACACTCGCCACAGAAATCAAACTATGGTACATCTACCTCTAAACCTGTGGGACATGACTCTTTGGGGGGGGGGGGGGGGGGGGGGAGGGGGGGGGGTCGATCTACCCTTTCACATGGGTTGCCTGAAACAAAAATAATTCTATGGTTGGAGGTCACCACAGTATCAGGAACTGTATTAAAGGGTTGTAGCATGAGAAAGGTTGAGAGCCACTGCTGTAAACCATAAAGCCATGCAGTGAATTGAAGGAATTTAATGAATCTGTAAATGATGCAGAAAGAACCATTTGTTGCATCCCATATAGTGTTTAGATAAAATACTTTACTTCTTTACTCTTTCTCTCTCTCTCTCTTTCTCTCTCTCTCTCACACACACACACACACCTCCCTCCCTCTCTATCCCCCTCCCTCCCCCTCTCTCTCTCTTTTACCATTCTTCTTCACCTGCCCTTCATCCCCCAATGGAGCATAAGCCCTCCACCAACTCATGCCAAGTTCTATCTTTTGCTATAGAATGCAGCTTACCTTGTTCCCCCCAGGCATTGTAACTTTACTTCACCCTCTTGTTTCCTTCTCTACATGTTTGCTGGTATGCCTTTATTTCTATTCTGTGACCCTGTAGGTTCAGCTATAAAGACTAATTGTTACTCTCATGTTTCCTCAGCTTGTGTCCTATCCAATGTCAGCATCTTTTCGTTACCTCTTAATTCTCTGGATTTTGTTTGGTTCTCTCTCAGACCTCTTATTAGTGATGTTATGTTATGCACAATCAACATCTTTGCACATCGGGCATCCCCATGTGTGCTCAGTCTTCCAGCGAAGCAGCCACTCCAAGGTATCTCTACTGATTG
>CAJHNH020003015.1:0-42500 GCA_905116865.2 Candidula unifasciata
TTAACACCTAGCTAGCTAGCTAGTAAAATAACTAACTAATAACCAACTAACTCACTAAAGACTAACTAATCTAACTAACTAACGAACGATACTAACGAAATGTCTACCTAACTAAATACAACTAACTAACTAACACAACTAACTAATTAACTAATAAACAATAACTGACTAAAATACTAAATAAATAACTAAATATAACTAACTCTGACTAACTAACAAAACTAACACTAACTAAATAACGAACTACTAAAATAACTTAACTATCTAGACTAACTACAACTAGCTAACTAAATAACTAACTACTACTAACTAACTGTATAAATAAACGAATAACTAACTAACTAACTAAATAACTACTAACTAATTTACGAACTAGCTAACTATACTAACTAACTAACTACTAACTAGCTAGCTAGCTAGCTAACTAACTAAATAACTAACTAAATAACGAGCTAGCGAGCTACTAACTAACTAAAAAGCTTAACTTCACTAACTAACTAACTAACTGTCTAACTACTAACTAACTATAACTAACTAACTGTCTACTAACTACCTTACGTAACTAACTAACTAACTAAAACTAATGAAACTAAACTAACTAACCTAACTAACTAACTACTAACTAACTAATAACTAACTAACTAACTAACTAACTAACTAACTAACTAACTACTAACGAACTAATAACTAACTAGCTAGCCAATAACTAACTAAATAACTAACTAACTAACTAAACTAACTACTGTCTAACTAACTAAATATACTAACTAACTAAACTAACTAACTAATTAACTAACTAACTAACTAACTAAAGAACTAACAACTAACTAACTAACTAACTAACTAACTAACTAACTAACTAGCTAGCTAGCTAACTAACTAACTGTAGTAACTAACTAAATAACTAACGAAACTAACTAACTAACTAAAATAAACTAACTAACTAATAACTACTAAATAACTAACTAACTAATTAACTAACTAATTAACTAACTAACTAGCTAACTAGCTAACTAGCTAACTAGCTAACTAACTAACTATTTCACCTTGACACATAAAGTACGAGAAGATTAACAGGAAATTTCAATGTAATCGAAATAATGTATCGATATTTTCATCACAAGCCAATCCCCAACATGCACTAGATTCTGTGTTGATTCTTGTGAACCCGTGCATGCAAGCCTCTTACAAAGACTTCTAGAAAGCTATTAACATGTGTATTTTCCAATGAAATATTGAAAACCGTAAAGAAACAGAAACAGTTATAAAGATATTCGGTTTTTACGAAATCTAGCGGTGTCGTTTCAGAACGTTACGCTTGATTTAACTCTAACCATTGAAACGTAAAAGGGAGTTTGTGTTCGAAATGTATACGTCATCGATTCTAGCCTGGCATGGGAATTGAATTTCTATGTGACCTCGTCGGTCGTTTATTATTCTGATGTATTGTTCGTTGATAAAGACTTTTATTCGAAACGTTCCGTTGTATTTATGTGCGTCTTTTCCTTTCGCTGATTTTCATAATTGATCTTGGCTCTCAGATCGAACCAGTCTACAATGTGTACTACCTTTTAATTGTAGCTTTTTCTGCGTTTCCACTGAAAAGGGTGGTTTTTGCAGCTAGACTGCGATATCTGCACATTTTTCAGGCCCACGAATCCAATTTCAGGAAATCCTTAATCAGTCTTTTACGACATGCGTTTAGAGGCAGTGGCTCTATCCCCCTCCCCCCCCCCCCCCCCCAAGAAAACCATAACCGGAAGAAACTTGCAAATACTATGAACGGCAGGGACAGGCTGCATGATGTTGACCAAAGCCCTGATTGCTCTGAGTAAATATGAGTTTAACCGTAACTTACTCGATGTGACCAAAGCCTTACAGAAATGAACATCAGTCTTAATAGTGCTCTTGGCAGAGCTCATCAACTAAAGTTACATCTCGCCCCGACACTTCGCTGAGGTACACCGTGGAAGAGAAGAAGAAAAAGAAGAAGAAGAATGCGAAATGTTCAAAATGAATACAAATATCACGAGTGGACACAACACATCAGCCCTTCACTATTACAAGGACTTATGTGGATGTACTGTCCTGCATATGCAGGAGTGCGAGGGAATGAAAATGCTGATTGTATGGCTGCAAAAGTGATAAAGGTTAGTTGCGTATCCTTTACAGGACGTTGTAGAACCAACCCCATCAGCCCCTGGCTGTTGTGTGTTTTCACTAGGCAAATTTACGTCCAGTAGTTTGCCATTGCTTACTGCACGGTCGGCTCCCTGATACCACTGTCGAAACCAACGCAAGGCGTATGGCCCGCAGCTGGGATCGAACCCGGTACCCCGGCATTACGAAGACAAAAGTGATAGCTACGGAAATTCTCTTACTTGACGAAGGAAAACATTCTGGGGACCATACATCAACCAGGAGCGGCTGGTCGAACGGTTGAAATGCTGGGCTCTCAGGCGGGAGACCCGGGTTCGAATCCTCGATAAGGAAGGGGCATTTTTTTCCCTGTCGGGGAAACAATAAATTTCTCACCTGCACAGTCGTGGCGACAGCCCTAACCATGCGATCGTATATCCTTAGGCTCAAAAACACCCCTGCCTACAACCTCTCTCTATAAAACAAGATAACACTATCATCTTGAAAGATTAATAGGGACCCCCCTGTTACACCCCACTGTCTTCAAGTCGACATATTGAATGTTGAATGTTGAATTAAGAATCAACATTACAGCACTCGGGTTACTCCCATAAGTCCTCAGTTCCATTCTTCAGCAGCAAACGAAGAGTTCGAATTCCGATAGTAACTGTCTGATTGTTTATCCGTCTCATCCTTTCCCTGAGTGTTGAGCGCGGCCAGATCCCGTGGTAACTCCTCGCAGCGTCATTCTTTTTAGATCGTAATGATCTATCTGCGCCCCTGCACTGTTTACTCGCTCCCAAAGGGCCCTCACAATATCTAACTTGTCATACATCAATTCACCACTAAGTGGTGCAGAGCTAGCCAGTTTATCTGCCTGCTCATTTCCCAATACACTGCCATTACCTGGAGAAAATATCCAAAGGATGCTAACCAGTCGACATAATTTACTAGAACGGAGTCGTAAACAAAAATTATCAATGTGTGGTAAAAAAAAAAAAAAGTCGTGGGTTATTTCACAAATTCAAACAGTTGTTACTCCATAACTTTTTTCAAGTATGTGTGCATTAGAATAACATATCCTTACATAATTATAATAAATCATTTAAGGAACAAAACGAGACAATTTTTAAAATACATCTTTCCCCGACTTAGAACCTATGCCACGACCATCCTAAAGGGAAAAATCCAGTAAATAAATGAGTTATCATTTTGAAGATGAATATGTTCTAATAGCCCATTTAATTATCTTCAAAATAATAATTCATTCAATAACACATGTTGCAAATTATTTAAACTGTAGTTTAGTTTGTGTATAAATCTACTTGATAGTAATTGTTACCACCGACCGGCCACGCCAGCCTCACAAAAACGGGAATTCCTGTGAGCTGTAAAGCCTTATTTCTAAAGCTGGCCGTGAGTAAAACAAGTGTTCACAGCTGATGCAGTAGGGTATATATTATGTATTTTTCAACTTATGTAAAAAGATTCTATGTACATAGACTGTATTTCTGCGTTTTATTGTAAAATTTAATTGAGCCATTTCAAAGAAAACAATGTTGAAAAGTATAAATTCCGCATACGACTAGTTCGACTTAAAGCTGAAACAGAAGTCAGTCGTAAGTGGAGGAAACCATATAGACTGCACCTGATTGTGTTAACAGAAGAACAATGCTGAAGAGTAAAGAAAATATTTCTATGATATAATTATTCAAAGTATATAGTATATGGTGCGTCGGATTTCCTAAAAGAGGTAACTTCGTAGATATAACAGCGGTTTGAAAAGTAATGCCTCAGCAAAAAACAACTTTGTTTATAGGCCTGAATGTTGAATGTTAAATTAAGAATCGACATCACATCACTCAGGACCATCTCATAAGTGCACAGTCCCCATCTTTAGCAGCAAGCGAAAAGGTTCAAATTCCGATGATACCAGTAACAGTCTGCCCGTATATCCTTCTCCTTCTCCTGAGTGTTGAGCGTTGGCCAAATCCCCTGGTGACTCCTCGCAGCGCCATTCTGCTAAGCCCGTAATGATCTATCTGCGCCTCCGCACTGTTTACTTGCTCCCTAAAGCACCCCACAATATCAAAATTGTCATACATCAATTCAACCCCAAGTGGTGCATTGCCAGCTAGTCTCATTTCCCAACACACCGGCATAAAATATCAAAAGGATGCTTATTTACCAGGGACCTTTGAAGTGATGCTTGCCACTCTGCACGAGGCATGCCTCTTTTCACCTTTCTTTGTAAATAGGCCTATTCATTTTCCGAAACCTTGCGATGTCCTTCAAGTAAAGTTTCAATATTTATAAAAGTAGTCATCACACGATCGACACACACATAAACACACACACACACACACACACACACACACACACACACACACACACACACACACACACAGGCCAGCGTTGAACATGTTTCTCATTCCGCTGAGAAAAAAATAGACCTTTTTAAAAAAAATCCAGGAATGCGCATTTGTGACAATACGCTCGGTGACTCCAGAATGTCTTTCCTCAAACTACTTTTATTTGTGTGTATTTTGAAGTATACAGACAAATAGGGATTTGGATACATCCTTAATCTAAATAGGATGACCACATCACACCTTTAATTCTCCTGGACCGTTGGTCATATCAAACACTACAACTTTTTCCCAGATGTTAAGTGTTAAGGTACAGAGATAAGACTGACCAAGCAGACTTACTGACTGGAGATTTGCACACCATTTGTTGGTGTCAGATAGTTATTCCCCCTGCCAGATCTTCAGGAACAGATAACAAGGGCTAATTGCCATTATCTCCCCCTGAGATTACCTAACTCGACGGCAGGTCCGACGGTCACTATTGACACAGTGAGCGGAAAGCGTTGGCAGAAGAATTGACAAAGTCGGATTTTATTGTGATGGCAGGTGAAGTAGACTGGAGGTGTAACTTGGCCTATTAGCTTTGACCAGCTTAATTGAACTTGTAGAATGTGAGCGTGGGAATTTAAACAAGTGTTGTACAGCCCTGACTGACAGCGAATAAACTTACCCACAGGGGAGAAGCTGTGATATCCTTGAATGAAAATGATTTTAGGCGTAATGTAGGAGGAGCTTGATAAAAGTTATAAAGGGCTGAACTCTAGGTCTGGTAAATGAGATCCTGTCTAGCACATGCCATCTGTTGGGCTTAACCTAAGCTTGAGACAGAACTTTTGGCATCGTGGTTTCATTTTTCCAGGTAAGATCGAAATTAGGTTCAAATCTATATTTTGTGATAGAAATCTAACTGTTTTTGCTCAAGTGTGTCTTCATTACTTTGTAGTACTCCTAGGCGGACATTTCTTCATTCTCGTAGGGCACTGTCACATTGCTTTATTTCCTATTTGATAGTGTCATTAATGTTTTTCGTGTACATGTGTTTCAATGTTGTAAAACCTAAATGTTGTTGTTGCCATTGAAATTTAATGAACTATCATGTTTTTGAAATCACAAGCGTGAAGATAACTTTGGCAATCTTTTCACGTGTGGTTAATGTGAATCTGTATTACATACAGCTAACACACTGAAATGTGTTTAACTCTCGGGAGGCTAATGCGGAGATTGATCCCGGAGAGAAAATCCTTGAGATTTGATATTTGATTCGCCTCAGAAATATTGTTAGCTTTCTGGGCGCGTCGATTGTTTCAAGCATAGATTCCAGAACTGGTTCTGTCTGACTGATTGTCATTTTGAGTCTGTACGAGAGCTGGCACCTGACGTAGAAGACTTGACTATCATTACAGGACGTGTAGAGGAAGGCAGAAGATGTAACAGTTGGAATGTGAGACATAAGCCCTTCCAAATCGGACAGGAGTGAATGTGAGCATGAGGGAGAGATGAAATGTTTTATTTAAATAAACAGGCTTGATGTTAGTATAATATACATGCTTAGTGTACATCTAGAGCAGATACTACAAATATGCGCTTGTTTCTTCATTCTCCAGTTCCCACATTGGGCAGGGACTAGTAGGCATCCATTATTTGCCGACCGTCGAGTGTAACGACCTGCAGAAAGCAGTGAGGACTACAAACTGGAAAAGATAGGGCAGGGTCTCAAGCCGAAACTGTCCAAAGGTTGTTACTTTCCAATACCTTTATGATTTCATCATTCACATAACCTAAACTCTACTAGCCTAAACAAGTTTATTTTTATTTTAGTCAGATTTATTAAATAAATCTTTTTGATGTTTAAACATAGTTGAGTAAAATTGTGTACTTAGGTTCAAGTGTCTTTGTGCATATTAGTTTACTTCAGCTAACAAATATTTAAATCACTTGATGGGGGCTTTTTAGCAATGCCAGGAGAGGAGACCAGTCGCAGGGGTTAACTGAGCACCTGGATTATATCACAGTGGGTGTATCCAGATATCTATCTATCCCTTCTCCTTCTCCTGTGGATACAAGTACAGCAACTTTCATTTCATGGAACGAGCCACTCGCTGTTTTCTTGGCTATCCAGGACTGTCTAGGATCAACATAGCCTAGATAATAGTCCAGTTTCTCACGTGGGTGGGCATTGTTAAGGTTCAAACCCACACCCTCACTATATCAGTATATTTACCCACGTGGGCGCGCGACAGCATTAGCTGCCACATTCTTATCAGAAGCGTATCTGGTGGCAAGGAGATGTTCCTTAAGGTTTTTAAATAGGAAAAGTCAAAGATGCTATATGGGGATTGTTTACTGGGTGTGCCAAAATGTCGTCAGAGTTGAAACGCCCTAGTGCTGCGGCTGTTTGTCTACTCGTGCGTGGGCAAGCATTGCCAATCAGAATAATTCCACAGTGTAGCATGTACAGCACGTACACCGATCATCAGTAGAAAGGTCCCTCATCAACGATTGTTTCGACCCATTACTTCCTGTACAATCTCGGAAGATGAGCCGACCTGATTCATGAAGCCAGGCCTTGATCTTCCCCCACCATGTCGAAGAACTGCATGTTTGCCAGGACGCACACACTGCAATCTTGATCGGAGATTCTGCGTTTCTACAGAGCTTTCATAGTTGAGAGTGTTGCTGTGCTTTAAAAATTCTGCACGGATTACGCCCTGGGAGTCCCAGAAAATGATCATCAAAATCTTTGCCTTTGACGAGGCAACGATAGACATTTTTGGATTAGGTTTAGAAGACGGATCAACATCATGACACAGGGGTAGTAACCTATAAGTGCTCCGTACTAGTTCTGATTCAAGCCTGAGTCCAAAGAATCTCATCTCAAGAATCTCTCCGTCGTGTAAACCTTGGGGTAAATGAGTTTTTCTGCCTGTATTCCAGAGACTGCCGCTTGTTTTCATGGTCATTTTGAACTACCTATGCCTCTTCTCTAGTGACGATTGGGCAGATAAAACTCATCACCTCTCCGTTTATAAGGCGTCGGGTGTTCCTGACACAGTTGATGTCGGCGCTGTTTCATTTCCGATGCTAGCTTCCGCGGAGCCCATATTGCACAACCTGTCCAATTCCCAAGCATACCATGAATAACGTGATTTGCTCTCTTCGTGAATATCCCACGCATATTTAGGAGAGCGTCTGCTTGATGCTACGATTGCCACGGATCAGTTCATCAACGCGATGTTGGTGGTATTTATCCACAGCTGAGATCGGCCATCAGCAGCGAGTCTGATCATGCAGGTCCGTCAAGGCTACATCGTTGCTTTTACAGTCCCTGCCCAGCTCTTAACAGTCCTGACATCCACACATGCGTCATCCTCTGCCGCTCTCATTCTTTGATCAAGTAACATCTTTGATGCATGCCGATAAGTATACAAAGTTATGCAGTGAAGAGTTCAATATCACCTAGCTGCTTTACCCAAATGTCCTTTATGTCGCTGTAATTGGATACTGTTGTGCGCGTGCGTCACGTTTCCACACGTGTGACCACTTATGTCCTAAAAGTCGCTTACTCATACATTAATGACAGTGGGTATTACAGTGGGTATTACAGTGGGTATTACAGTGGGTATTACAGTGGGTATTACAGTGGGTATTACAGTGGGTATTACAGTGGGTATTACAGTGGGTATTACAGTGGGTATTACAGTGGGTATTACAGTGGGTATTACAGTGGGTATTACAGTGGGTATTACAGTGGGTATTACAGTGGGTATTACAGTGGGTATTACAGTGGGTATTACAGTGGGTATTACAGTGGGTATTACAGTGGGTATTACAGTGGGTATTACACAGTGGGTATTACAGTGGGTATTACAGTGGGTATTACAGTGGGTATTACAGTGGGTATTACAGTGGGTATTACAGTGGGTATTACAGTGGGTATTACAGTGGGTATTACAGTGGGTATTAACTGTGAGATACCAGCTAAAAAGGAAATTAGATTTGCGGGGTCAAAAGAAATTAAAACTATTTTTAAACTTACAATATTTAATTCTGGTGTCAAATCAGTACTGTTGTATGGAGCGGAAACATGAACAACAACTAAGGCAATTACTAATAAACTACACAAATTCACTAACTGGTGACTGTGCAGAGTAAAAAAGATTAAATGACATGATAGAACCAATGTAGAGCTTTGGGAAGAGAATTAAGCAAGTTCCTGTGGACCAATAGGTGAAGAAATGACGCTGACGCTGGATAAGACATAACGTTGTGAAATACTGAGAACAATATAACTAGAATGTCTTTGCACAGGAACCCACTAGGGCATGAAAAAATAGGTAGACCTTTCTCCCCCACTCTCCCCCCCCCCCCCCCCCACACCAAAAAACATTGTAAAGAGTGAAGTTAAGAACAACGAATCAACATCATGGCACACGGGTAGTAACCCTTAAGTGCTTCGTTTTTCTTCTAACTCAAGTCTGAGTCCGAAGAAGCTCAGCACAGTGCACAGGTTCTGTAGCACCGGCAAGGATCCTGAAATACTTTGGGTATATTTTTAATATTCAAATTGTGCCTGAGCAGCGCTGCTAGGCTACATTTTTCGATTTCCAAATGCCAAGTGATTTTTTACGTGCGGAAAGGAGCACACGGGCGTCTGATCTCACTACTCAGAGATAGGTTTTTTGAGTGGTTGTGCTCCATTGGGGGTTAGATTGCAGAAGAAGCAGAAGAATTGTTTGTCCTAGGGAGCTATAAACAGCTTTATATCTTTCGAGACATTACTTTTCAAACTGCTGCATTGTGTGTGTGAGTGTATATATATATATATATATATATATATATATATATATATATATATATATATATATATATATATGTGTGTGTGTGTGTATGTGTTTGTACTAGACAAGACCCTCAACTAGTTAGTCTATCTTCTTGAGCCTAGCGTGGCGCATAAGGCAAAGGTCATAACTATCCTTGTCTGTGGTTTCGTTGACATCTGTTTTAGGACCTGAATATTCATTAGGCCCATGGTTGAGCCTTTTCTGATGCTGGTTCTATACAGGGTCTCTCTTGGTCTTCTCCGTTTTCTTTTCCTTTCCTGTGTCCTCATTAAGATCCTCAGTTACCGACATGTTTTCCTATGTGCGAAGTGACCATATGCTAACAGGTCTTCGGTTGGAAGCTATCTAAAAGCAGATTTTAAATGTTTACCAAAGTTCCCTGACCCCTCCCCCATCCTTGCCTTTAATTTATACTAAGTGCCCCTACGAAACTGTTGACCATCATCTCTTTGAGTGCTCCAAAACTCGATGAGACTAGAACAATGCTACTCCCTCTGAGACAAGACAAGTGGAACACATTGTACGGAGTGAAAAAAAAAAACCATCTTGTGGAAACATTGTAAATTCCACTACATGGCATTGGGCCAAAGGGCGAAAACTCATGCGTCGCTGGATAACAACAACAACAACAAGAACAACATATATGCTAGGTAATATCCTTGGAAGTAAAGGCGACCAGCATCAGGTTCACTCAATCACCCACAGAATTGTGAATGAGCTCTACAAATATGAAATGCCTGATATATACAGCCCACTATCATAAACAATTGTCCTTGCATCAGCGATGTATCCGGGATTACCAGCTCCGTGCATTATTGAAGGAAACCAGAAAACCTTGCAACATTTCTGTCTAAATTGTGTTTAACTTTGGGATATTGTCTAGCATGGCTTTAATATTCACGGATAAACTGCACTTATTAGACAAACTCACAAATAAACGAAAAACATACGATGAGATTTGCGGAAGTAGATGCATTTGGAAACACAAATTGGGTTTCGGATTATGAAAAAAATGTCTCGTTAACGAAAAGGTAGATTGTGAAACGTTGTGTTTGCAAAGTGTTAAAATAAAAATGGATCGCAAAAAAAGCTAAGTCGATGGACTGTTAGAATGTATCAGTCAATCATGTGCCGTCTCCACAGTTTAAGATGGCTGCAATGGATATCCAACATGCTGTGTCTCTTGTGCTGATTGTACACTTTCTGACACTGCTGCGCATCCATCTCTTATGCCAGGATATTTCACACTTGTGTGGAAAATGTGTGTTTATATTGTTACAAGATATATCTGTACTAAAATATATGTTGGTCTGGAATGTTAGAAATACGTGTGTGCATAGTTAAAGGATCTATTAATAAAGTAACAGAAAATGTGTTGATCGGCACTCATAGAAAGAAGTAGAAGTAAGAACACGCCAAACAAGATACAACTCGAAAGCTATAGTTACCTTGCCAGAAAACAAGTGCACTAAGAACATGGTCAAGTAGGGACTGTCCCTTAGTGCACATGTTTCCATAGCACACACGCCGTCTGGAGGTGACAGGTTCGATTACAGCGATGTAACTAGAGCTTTTGATTGTTATGTTGTCTAGGGTGTTTTTTCTATATTTCAACTTCTTTCTATGAGTGCTGATCAATACATCTTCTGTTACTTTATTAACATAGAATGATAAAGGCATGGCTAGATTGTTAAGGGATATGTGTCTGGATTTTTAAATGATGTGTGTCCGGATCGTAAAAATATATTTGTTTGCATAGTAAAAAGATATGTGATTGTGCAGTTACAAGACATATGGATGGAGAGCTGAATACATGTGATTGTACGGTTTAGACAATATTTCTGGGTAGTTAAAACAATATGAGGTTAAACAGTTAAAAGACATATGGCTGGAGAGCTGCAGATTTGTGACTGCACAGTTACAGAATGTATACCTTGATGGTTAAAGTATGTATCTCATGAGAATTAAAGATGATATGTTTTATTAGTTAACAGATCTATGTATGTGGAGAATTAGAGGAGACTCTCTGGATCGTTACAGGAGCGCTGCGTCTGGATAGTTAAAATATGTGTAGATACTTAAAAGGTATTTGATAATTATAAATGGGGTGCTGCGTGGTATCGAGGCATGGTGTCCGCCTCGAGTGCTAGAGGTTACGGGTTCAATCCCCAGTAAGAGCTGGGATTTTTTTCACGTGGATATAAATTCTAGTAATTCCCTCTGCTCTCTGGGTAGTGAGATCGGACGCCGGTGTGCATTGTTTGTGAACGTAAAACATCCCATGGCAGCTAAAATCAAATAGAGTAGTATATCGACGCTGCCCGGGCAAAATTTGAAGGTTAATAATCTACCCACAGTATTTCAGAATCCTCGTCGGTGATACAGATCCTGTGCATTGTGCTGAGCTTCTTCAGACTCAGACTTGAATTTGAAGAAGAGCGCAGCACTAATGGGTTACTACCCGTGTGCCTTGATGTTGATCCGTTGTTCAAAACTCAAACCTAAAACTTGATAATTAAATAATGTGTCTCGAAAATGAAAAACATATTTCTTTGGATAGTTAACAAGAGATATGTCTCCTCAGTAAAATGATATATACGAATCTAAGTCTGTGGTCGTGATATTAACTGCATCACCCAGGTTTGAGGCTTCTACTTCTAATTCAAGTCTGAGTCCAAAGAAGCTAAGCACGGTGCACAGGTTCTGTAGCACCGGCAAGGATCCTGAAAATACCTTTAGGTAGCTTTGTAACTCTGAATTTTTCCCTTGCAGCGCCGTTAGGCTACTCATTTCAATTTCTGCCAAGGGATTTTTTCACGTGCACACGGGCGTCCGATCTCATTACCCAGACACCAGGATAAACTACTAGAAGTCAAGTCCACGTGAAAAACAAAAATCCTAGCTCTTATCAGGGATTGAACCCAGAACCTTTAGCTCTCGAGGAGGACACCATGTCTTGAGACCACGCAGTCCGCATACACATCAATCATAGAGTGTCGGCTGGACTAACACAAATAAGTCTACGATCATACACCTTAGGAAGGAGGGTCCTTACTTACTTACATAACTGTAGATATACTAGGAAAGAGGTACGCATTGACAGTGAATTTAATTCTGTTTCTTTTACTATTTCCTCACAGGTCTCTAGCCAGGTATCAAAGCATGTAGAACTGGTGTCGTCAGCCGCTATACGCTTCTGGATATTTGAGAAGGGGATCAGAGCACTTATGGCTGAATGGTTCGATGTGCAGTAATGGCAATCGGTGGACTAACTGACTCGTTAATGGAATTCTTCATTTATGACGTGAAGGAAGCGATTTTATCACTGATCGACTTACGCATATGTATGAACAGGATCTTTGAAAACTCAAAATAAGTGAATATTTTTTAAAGAAATAATTAAGTGATTTATTTATCCGAGAATGTCACTCTATGAGAATATCATGTACCCGACAGTGTTTCGCCCACAAAGGCAGCATTGCGCTGAGTGATTTGCTATTCGTGTCTAGTCATCTTCGAATAGTGTCTCAGTGTCTGCAAATGTGAGAAAGATTATGTCGACACCTTCGTCAACAGGCTCCAGGAACGACGTCCACAAACCAAACATTGACTGATGGTTATGTTCTCAGTAGAGAGGATCAAAGGAGAGTCCTTATCATAGCGATGTTGATGGCGTGTAAGTTGTCTGTTGTTATTTATATTGATTCTGAACTGCTTACATGAACACAGGCATCATTATCATCATCATCATCATCATCATCATCTTCTTGTTCTTGTTCTTCTTCTTGTTCTTGTTCTTGTTCTTCTTCTTCTTCTTCTTCTTCTTCTTCTTCTTCTTCTTCTTCTTCTTCTTCTTCTTCTTCTTCTTCTTCTTCTTCTTCTTCTTCTTCTTCTTCTTCTTCTTCTTCTTCTTCTTCTTCTTCTTCTTCTTCTTCTTCTTCTTCTTCTTCTTCTTCTTCTTCTCCTTCTCTTCTTGTTCTTCTTGTTCTTCTTCTTTTCTTCTTCTTGTTCTTCTTGTTTCTTGTTCTTGTTGTTGTGTTCTTCTTCTTCTTCTTCTTCTTCTTCTTCTTCTTCTTCTGTTTCTTCTTCTTCTTCTTCTTCTTCTCTTCTTCTTCTCTTCTTCTTTCTTCTTCTTCTTCTTCTTCTTCTTTCTTCTTTTCTTCTTCTTCTTCTTCTTCTATCTTCTTCTCCGTCTCCTCCTCTTCTTCTTCTTCTTCTTCTTCTTCTTCGTTTCTTCTTCTTCTTCTTTCTTCTTCTTCTTCTTCTTCTCTCTTCTTCTTCTTCTTCTTCTTCTTCTTCTTCATTCTTTCTTCTTCTTCTTCTTCCTTCTCCTCCTCTTTTCCTTCTTATTCTTTTTCTTCTTCTTCTTTCTTCTTTCTTCTTCTTCTTCTTCTTCTTTCTTCTTCTTCTTCTTTCTTCTTCTTCTATCTCTTCTTCTGTCTTCTTCTTCTTCTTCTTCTTCTCTTCTTCTTCTTCTTCTCCTCTTCTTCTTCGTCTTCTTCTCTCTTCTTCTTCTTCTTCTTCTTCTTCTTCTTCTTCTCTTCTTCTTCTTCTTCTTCTTCTTCTTCTTCTTCTTCTTCTTCGTCTTCTTCTTCTTCTTCTTCTTCGTCTGCTTCTTCTTCTTCTTCTTTCTTCTTCTTCTTCTTCTTCTTCTTCTTCTTCTTCCTACTTCAAAAAGCGATTTATACTCTGTGTTGCCATTTAATGTTAGGCTGCGATACCTGTTCTCACATACCCAACAATACGCGTAATTAGAAACGTTTTTCTACAAGTATGTTTGAGGGCAGTAGGTATATTATGCCCCCCCCCTCCCCCCCCCCCACTGCCTCCGCACTAGTTTCCACAATTAGGACATGAAGCCTACTTTCGGGCGTGTTCAACCATGTTGAAACTGATAAAATACTTTTATGATAGACCAAGTTGCAAACAGCAATTTTTTTTTACTTCGCCATCTCTATAATATTAGCTAGCTGGGGTGTTGCAACTTCTATCTTTGCGAACATTACGTGGTGAGGTATCAGTCTCTTTCACAGTGAGACTCCCGTTGACTCCGTCTTACCCAACATCTAGTACAACATCTAGTCGAGGTTTTCCCATACTTGCTCAGTGCCAGTGAAAATCACATGAAATATCCCTTATTGTTGCGATTGAAAAACTGGTAAACAGACAAACAACTAGTCCCGGAACACTCTTGAAATATGCGCACACAGTAAATGCGTATTTCAGTTGCTCGAGGCGCCAAAGCCAACAATCGCCACCAGGAATGCAGTTTTTCGTTGATGGAAGTAGTCGGGCACGATAAGTTGGTTACTATACACACGTAGAATTATAACATAAGGTATTTCACCAGCTCACACTTAAACCGGCTACTGACCATATTGAGCAAAATGACACAACAGCTGAGCAAATGAAAGGCATTCGATAGGAAAAACACAGCTCACAAGGCTGCACCCAAGCACTAAACTCAGTAGCTGAGGCAGCGAAACCGTAGACTACCGTCCTTATGTGGAAACTGCATTAGCAAAGCGCTGTCGGAAGCAAAAATAACTTCGAAGCTTCATTCTGCCAAGCCATGCCTCCATTTTGGCCGGAAGTCATCAGAGACAGAGAATACCATTAGGCTGTACAGGAAATCACAGCTCACCACACCCACCATCTAGTCAATCAGAGCTTTTTACGTCAAGGATTTTAAAATTTGCTCCGAAACTTCTAATTAAGAGAGTAATTTTTTTAATTCTTCTTACAAGTTGTTACCAAGGGATTTGGCTGAGGATCTACTTCTTCTTTACGTCCTTATTTACCGCTTCGGGTATCGAGGGAGATATAAGGTCCAGCTTCGTGCTCTTCTGGCTACTTCGACCAAAGACACATCGTGGTGCTGTAGAGTTTCTCTGATGTTACCCTTCCATCTTGTTCTTGGTCTACGTCCCTATCCTCTTTTGGTATATGCCTTGAATAGTATAGCATCAGAAGGCATTCTGTCCAATGGTGCAAATCATTTGATTTGCTGTCTTTCTATGTAATTTAGAATTGGTTATGTGCCGACCTTATCTCGTATGACCTCATTCCTGATTTGATCTCATCCGGTCACTCCTACAGCCGTTCTCAGACACCTCATATCTGTGTTCAATAAATTTTTTTGGGTGTGGGTTACCACTTCTGCACTGACAGCATAGGGATGCAATGAATAAGCTTTGTACATGATCGACACCGTGGGGGAAAGGTGAGATGATGTACAATCATACTATTACTAGCACCGTCGGGACTGGAACTCTGCTCTTGTTTCTGAAAATGGGGGAGTGTGCGCTTATGAGAGTGCCTGGAGTGGTGTGATGTCGATTCTTAATTAATCACTTAACGTTAAACATTCTTCTCATACAGTCCATACCATACTTTGGTGGTTATGTATCCAGATCCTTTTGCCACATATACTTTCAATGATTTATGACACATACGATCTTCCATTTTACTGGTCATGTTATGAGAAGAGGGAAAATGGAACATGTTGTGACCACTGGAAAGATCTATGGAAAGAGAGACAGAGAAAGGCAGCGTGAAAAGTTTCTTGATAGTCTTTTGTCATGGCGTGGAGGGTTGTCAAGACAAGAACTGATACACACAGTTGTAGATCGCAGATTCTGCATGATCACCCACGCCAGTCGACACGGCACTTGACGATAATGATCTTCTATGCAATGATGTCAGACCGTTCAGTATATTTTCTCTCCGTCTCCCTCTGCCTCTTTTGTCTTCCAACTTTCCCACCGTCACGATGTTCTCCCGCTGTCTACTTCTCATGACGTAGTTAAAGATTGTAGATTGTGTAATCCTGTTTTTGAGCAGTCAGATCTCTTTGCGAGTCAATTACGTTTTAAAGTAATGGGCCCCTTCCACGCCTCCATGCGTATTGGGCATATAGGGCTAGACATATTTTATAGACCAATCGGCTCTCAGTGGATGATGTGGTAAACATCACGCAGATCGCCTTTTTTCCCCAGTACTATAACTGGTGCGGCGTCCGTGGCTTAAGCGTTGCGAGTCCACTCGTAATTCCAACGTACCGCGATCGAAACCTATTGCTAGCTACGTGGATTTTTATGATATTGGGCATATTGGTCGACTAAGCCTAAAATAGGTACCAGGATGGATGTTTTGGTGAAGTAAAGACGGACGGCTAAATGCTGACCATATTACCTACCTAAGATAATCGGGGCTTTTGAGCTGAAATGCTATATAAAGATTCTCAGAATATCTTGGACAAAGAAGAGCCGAAATACTGACATATTGAAAGATCTGAACATCAAGGACGATTGGCTAACAAACAGCATCCTGTCTCGGAAGCTGAAATATTTTGGTCATATCAAGTACCAAGCTGGATTGGAAAAAACTCATAGCAGAAGGCATGGTATCAGAAAAGAGGGACAGGGGCCGACCGACACAAATTTAGGAACAGCATATAAGTGACTTGAGTATGAAAGTACATGAGGCGGGAAAACTGGCGAATGACCGAGTTTATTTCTGGCAGACTGTGATGGGAGCAACGTTCTGCAAAGGACCTGCTAACTGTTGATGATGATTACATACCTAGTGTCGATTGGTCTGTAAAAATATGGGTGCTCTTTCCAGTTGCCCAATGCGTCTAAAAGGCGTGGAAATGGATCTCTACTTTCATAACTGGTGCCCACTCTAGGCAGGGTCGATCTTGGAGCCGAGTTCATTTTAAAAAAAATGACTAGCCTCATCGATCCTCGAACCCCCGACCTGCCAATTCGCAGGCAGCGTTGTAACCTTACAGAGATCACCATTTCTCTGATCTCTCTAGGGCAGTTCTTCTCAACCTTCCTTACGCCGCAACCCTTTAATTCAGTTCCTCATGTTGTGGTACTTAATAGCTTTAAAAAATATGTGTTTTCCGATGATCTAAGGCGACCCCTGTGAAAGGATCGTTCCACCCACAAAAGTATTGGGACCCTCAGGTTGAGAGCTGCTGCTCTAGGGTATTCTCATCATTTACGCAACTATAACTGGCAGACTACCATCACTCGATGAAAGAACGTGTACGTCAGTTGTGAAGAACGGATGGTAACTTCTTATTAGCCAAACCACAAATAGGAGAAATCCACAGATCACAGGACAGTCGAATATTTCAGGGGGGGGGGGGGGGTGGTAGATTAATTATTTCAGTTCTAAGCAACGTGTGGTGTGTGATTATTACTTTTAATAATCCCACCCAATATTTAACATGTTCTAGTCTTTTCCACTGTTGGTCACAGCATACTTAATAAATCTGGCTTCCACAGTATTTAGCATCGTTGACAGCAAATCACTAGTGGTTTTCCCTATTGGTTATTTTTACTTATAGTCATTTCTGGTAACACTTTCTAGTACTCAAATAGTTATGCGTTTAGTTTTAGTTAGGGTTAGGTTTATGGTTAGGGTTCGGGTTATTGTTAGGGTTTGAGTTAGAATAGATAAACGCGCGAAAACCTTGGCCTTGGAAGAAACGTGCTTAAGTACAGAAAAGACGGAAAACCCGCTCTTTCCACCCTTTAAAATATTGGACTGTCCGGTGACATCATTTGTGGTCGCCTAACAAGAAAGCACCTGCGTGACAGCAACAATAATAATTAAAAATTAATCCTTTCCTGAATGAGTAAATCAGCCAACTGTCAAACACAGAATAAGCCCACTAACACTCACAACTGGTTGTAAAGACTTAACTGTGTTAATTCAACCAATTCTAGCAACTAGGACTAAATGGATGAACCAAACAATAAAAATGTCCTGAACATCGATGGATACAAGCGATTTCAGGAAAACATAATACAGGATAAGTAAAGGAGCTTGAAGGATGGATTACTCTAGGAAATGGATTAAGATGTAAAGGGAAATTAGGAATGAACCTTTCTGAACCAGTGAACTGCAGAAACGTTTTTGAATGAACTAAGCCAACTTGGAATCTCTAGTGAGCATCTGACAGTGAAAGACGAGGCATATCTCTTGTTACCCACTGTTGTTTTTGTGGGACCCGCCAACACGAACGGCGTTGCACACGAATGACTGAATATATATATATCATCGACGCTATACGGGCCAGGTTGGTAGGCAATGATCAGTCTCTGACGCAACGACGAGTGTGTTTTCTCGGAGTAAAGCTTTTGGTAGACGATGGTTAATCTTTGACGCTAAGACAATTATCTCGGGGTAAAGCTTTTGGTTGACGATGGTTAATCTTTGACGTAAGACAATTATCTCTCGGAGTAAAGCTTTTGTGTTGACGATGGTTAATCTTTGACCGCTAAGACAAATTATCGGGGTAAAGCTTTTCTGACGATGGTTAATCTTTGACGATTAAAGACAATTATCTCGGGGTAAAGCTTTTGGTTGACGATGGTAATCTTTGACGCTAAGACAATTATCCTCGGGGTAAAGGCTTGTGGTAGACAATAATTAATCTCTGACGCTTGTAAGACATTGTGTGACCTCGGAAGTAAAAGCTTTTGGTGATGATGGTTAATCTTTGACGCTAAGACAATTATCTCGGGGTAAAGCTTGTGGTAGACAATAATTAATCTCTGACGCTAAGACGATTGTGTGACCTCGGAGTAAAGCTTTTGGTAGACGATGGTTAATCTTTGACGCTAAGACAATTATCTCGGGGTAAAGCTTTTGGTTGACGATGGTTAATCTTTGACGCTAAGACAATTATCTCGGGGTAAAGCTTTTGGTTGACGATGGTTAATCTTTGACGCTAAGACAATTATCTCGGGGTAAAGCTTGTGGTAGACAATAATTAATCTCTGACGCTAAGACGATTGTGTGACCTCGGAGTAAAGCTTTTGGTTGACGATGGTTAATCTTTGACGCTAAGACAATTATCTCGGGGTAAAGCTTGTGGTAGACAATAATTAATCTCTGACGCTAAGACGATTGTGTGACCTCGGAGTAAAGCTTGTGGTCGACAATAATTAATTTCTGACGCTAAGACGATTGTGTGACCTCGGAGTAAAGCTTGTTGAAGCACGTCTATACTTTGTTTGATGCTAAAACTGGAGACACTATAACCACCTGGTGATGAGGACAATCAATACAGGTACCCCCCCCCCCCCCAGTCTCCCGTGTGGGTTCCGGGGACCCTTTGTGGGAAAAACAAGAATAGACCCACTGACTCCCAAAAAGCATGTCGTAAGAGTCGACTAATTTGGGAGCTTCCTTTGAAGTCGGAGTGCATCTGCCGGAGAGGCAAGGAACCAACAGTCTGTATTCAAAAGAATAGGATCTGTAAAACTGATGCACACGCAACAATCAGGTTCTGGAAGCAGGACTGCAGTTCAGTAGTGGACGAGCAACCAGAACTTTCCGCGAGAGTTTACAGCTGGTGAATGCGAAGAAGAAGAAGAATACAGGTGCCTTGGAGTGGCTGCTGCATCGAAAGACTGGTCACGCATTGGAATGCCCAGTGTGCAGTGATATAAATTAAATGTCCCTTTTCCACATCTTTAGGCGTGTAGGGCATATAGGGCTAGACCTATATTTTTTATAGACCAATCAGCACAAGATGGGTGATGTGGTCAGCATCACGCCTGCCGCGTTTAAATCCCGAGACTGCTCCTGGTACCCACTCAAGGCTGGGTCGACTTGGGAGTCAAGGTCATTTTTGAAAAAAGTCCGGCTTCGCCAGCGATCAAACCCACGACCTTCCGATCAGCACGCGAGCGTCTAGCCACTACGCCATGGCGTATATAGACTCTGATAAACATAACACGAATGACTAAACATAAACAAGAAAAAGAAATGCAGATCTGAAGTTGGGCATGAACAAATGTATTAAAAAATAAGTGAAGTAAAGATCCCTTTTCACGCATTAGGCGCATCGGGTTTATAGGGAGTACGTCCCATATTTTTACAGACCAATCGGCACTGGAGGGGGTAAAGTGGTCAGCATTACGCCGGCCGTCTTTACTTCCCCAGGACAGCCATCCCGGTGCCCATTTTAGGCTGGGTCGACCTGCGACGCCCCATACCATGCTAACAATCCACACAGCCAGCAGTGGGTTTCGATCCCGGTACGTTGGATTACCAGTCGGACTCGCAACACCTAAGCCACGGACGCCTCCGAACAAATGTATGCAGTCAACAAAAAAACATTTCTAAAAAAGTCTTTATTAACCCACGAAACAATAGCATTTCTGACTACAGAAAAAAAAAAAAAAAATCATTAGCAAAAACAAAGTAAAGTAAAGGACCAGTTTCGGCTCCTTTAGACGTACTTGGCACATAGGGCTAGACCTATAGACCAGTGGTCAGCATTATGCCAGCCCCCAGGACTAAACTATCGAAAAAGCATTATAATTAAACATACAGACGTTTTTTAAAATGCATATCTGGTGATGAGGGATGTGCTGAAATAGGTCGAATTTAATGTAGGAAAGGAAAAAAAAAAAACAGTCAGCGGGAGGGGTTATGAAGACTTCGTTGAATAACCTCTTATAAAAACCATAGTAAAGGGATAGATCGAAAGCATGTGAACAAGAGGTAGAAAGCAATACAAGTGGGAGAATAAAATTAAGAAAAGGACGAACAATAATCTGAGATAGTGTTAAATCAAGGCGAGAGACAGGGCTCAATAAAGTCCAAACTTACATCGTGGAAACGATATCTTGTTCACTGCGTGTGCGAAGCACATGTACCTGTGTGTGTGTGTGTGTGTGTGTGTTTTAACAACTTTGTTTCCCCTCTAGAATTGCAGTATTTATGATTAATATCTAGAGCAGGGATTTCCAAACTGTTCGCTGCGGCGCTCTGGGGAGCCGCGACCTCTTTACAGGGGCGCCGCGAAAGAAGATACACGAGTTTAATGATAAATGTAAAAAATGACCAGACTTGTGACAGTTATGATCCGCTCAAAATTGGTGGCAACCCTATTCCGGAACTCCGCTACGCAGATGACACAGTCCTCCTTTCGAACAGCGTAAAGGGAATAGAAAATTTAATATTGTCTGTCCAAAAGCACAGTGAAGATCAAAATCTGTTCTTGAATTTAAAGAAAACGAAAATAATGTCCACAGATAAAACTGGCTGTCACCCAAAAATAACAATAAATGATGAGGAAATTAAAAATGTCACAAACTTTGAATGTCTAGGCTCTATAATTAAAAGGAGGATGGCCAAAGCAATGCAAAGATTGAACAGCCTTAAAATTCTATGGTTAAGCACCAGCAAGGAGATAACAATTAGAATTTTGAGAGCATGTATCTTCCCTGTAGCAACATACGGATGTGACTCGTGGACTATTTATCAGTCCTTAAGAAAGAGAATACAGGCTTTTGAGCTGAAATGCTATAGAAAGATTCTCAGAATATCGTGGACAAAGAAGATGAGAAATACTGACATCTTAAAAGATCTGAACATCAAGGAAGATCGGCTAATAAACAACATTCTTTCTCGGAAGCTGAAATATTTTGGTCATATCAAGCGCCATGGCGAATTGGAAGAAATATAGAAGAAGGCATGGTGCCAGGAAGCAGGGACAGGGGCCGACCGACACAAAGATGGGCACAGGATATAAGTGACTCTTGAGTATGAAAGTACATGAGGCGAGAGACCGAGTTTCTTTCAGGCAGACTGTGATGAGAGCGACGTTCTGCAAAGGACCTGCTACATGATGATGACGATGACACGAGTTTTATTTAGTTTTTATCTCTTACATATGCATAGTCATACTTTTACTTAGCTTAGGGCGCCGTGGAAAAATTTTAATTGAAACAAAAAATGCGCCGCGGCTAAGAAAAGTTTGGGAAACATGTAATCCAAAGGAAGGAATTCAAACAGGCACCAATCCCGGTAACTCTCTTCAACCGTATAGCCATAGAGCACATTACATTGGGGATAACGTCCCTTTCTAAGGGTCAGTCATTTGTGGTATCTTATCAGAGTCGAACTACTGGACGTAAATTTGCCTAGAAAAACGTCCTGTAAAGGATACGCAACTAACCTTATCAGAGTCGACACCATAGCACACTGGACATTCCAAGGACATTCTCCACAGCGATTCAAAGACGGGTAGAAGATACAAAAATGAGAAAGCGGGATATAAATGTTACAGGTATTAAGATGGACTCGTGGGAACAAAATTCTATGGACCGTGTTGCGTGCAGGGCGCACATCGGTACGGGACTGAGCATGAAGGAAGAAATGATTGCAGAAAGGATGACAGCTGAGCGTCTGAGAAGAAACAGTCCTAATACAGATGTTAACAACAATTGTGAAATCTCATGCTATAATAATAAAAAGACTTTTCTTAACGCGGGCGGGTCTTGCTAGTCACACTCGCCATCGACATGGACTGTGATTTCTGTGAATCCTCAAAGCACAATATAACACTATCGTCTAAAAAGACGGGAAGGTGCTAATCATTTGGGGCACTACAAATTTATTACGAAATAACAAATAGACCAGTGGTTCTCAACTTTCCTAATGTGGCGACCCTTTAATACAGTTTCTCACCTTGTGACGAGCATTCAATTTTTTTCGTTTAGTGAATGTGTGTTTTACGATGAGCATTAAAAAGGTTGGTTCAACCCACAAAAAGGTCGCCATCCACAGGTTTAGAACCGCTTCTGTAGACCAAAGTGAAAGGGATGTGTCTGATTCATTGGCGAAGAGGGGGTCAATAAAAAGGTTGGTGGGGGTGGAAGATAGGACGCGCACAGATACAGCCGAACGTTTCGATACAAGTCTACAACGGTAACGTATTCGCGTTCACCGGCTGTAAACTCCGGCGGAAAATTCTGGTTATTCGTCCACTTCTGGACTCTAGTCCTGTTCTAGAACCTGAGTGTTGCGTGCACATCCTTTTCACAGGTCTGATTCAATTGCATGCATCCTGTTGGTTCCTTGCCTCTCAGGCAGATGCACCCCGACTTCGAAGGAAGCTCCCAAATAGTCGACTCTTACGACATGCTTTTGGGTAGACAGTGGGTCTGTTCTTGTTTTCCCTATAATAGGGCCCCAGAACGCACACGGGGAGAAGTCAGTCCTAATCTCAGTAAACAATATAACATGTTGGGAACCGCAGAGATGCAACTTCAAAAGCTGGTTTATTGAACAGCGTTGATAGCACTCAAAACCAGTGTTGCCCTTTTGGATGTTTCACATCCAGATTTAGATGTTTTCCCTTGCATTTAGATGGCGTTTTTGACGTTTGGATGGTAGATGTCTTTCTAGATGTTTTTATTTGGAGTGAATTTATCAAATCTAACCTAAGAAACAGGTTGAAATTTCACCTCTCAAATGCTATCTTGACAATAACATTTGGCCCGATAATAGTAGAAAAAGGCTGTTCCACTTATCAGCTCCCTGATTGGGTATTTAAAAGAAATTGGGACAGCTAAAGCATACCAGAGTCAATTTGGATCTGAAGCTTCCACCTCATCATCCAAGCTAAGTTTATCCTGTGGATCTTGTAAGACTTCAGTAAAGATGAGGGCATGATTCTATAGGGTAAGTCATATCAATTGCTATGTAATTTGTGACTCCTTTCATTTGGATGTTTTTTTCTAAATGTTTTCCACGCAATTTAGCTGTTTTTAGATATATTTTTTACTCCGTTTTGGATGTTTTTTGTCAAAGAAAAGTGGCAACACTGCTCAGAACCGTTTGCTCGGCATAATATGTCTGAATGTGATTCAGTCAAGAACATTTAGGCTACAGCTTCAAAAACCAATTTATTAAAAAGCAACGATAATCTGCCTTAAACCGCTTATGCAATAGAATATTCTAGAATCCGATTTCGTTACAACCAAAAATTGTCTTTCATGCCATGTCGAACTGTTCTCTGAGCGGCAAATCAAGATGCATCGTCTTCTCATGATGTCAAACATCAAAGGACTCTACATTAGAATTCCAGTTAAAAATCGTAGATTGCTGTAATCGTGGTCATATCCTTGCGTGCACCGTACCCAATTTTGGTGAGGTGGGGAAGGGGAGAAAGGAGGTGGGGGTGCCTACTACCTCGTGACAAGCACGTGCGACAAAATTGACTAATTAAATGTTTGCTCTAGTTTTTACCTCTGCTATGGAGCCGAACTTTTATAGGAAAATTGACCTTATCGAAATCAAGCACATAGTGCAGATAGATCAGTTATCGAAATCAAGCACATAGTGCAGATAGATCAGTTATCGATAAAGGGCATTGATCATGTTAACTAACGAAGTGGGTTTATGTCGGCCAAATTCTTACGCAGTTCTTATCGCTGCCCGCTCCTAACAACGGTGCTACTGAAGATTACGATTGCATCATTGACGTCTGATGTGTTAGACGGTTGCATGTGCTAGGGGCCGTCACTTTAGCTGCCGTGACTTGCTTGGTGGTCAATAAATAAATAGTCTAGTTTCATGTAAACTAGACACTTCTGCCAAAGAAATCGAAGAAAATAATACTGTAGGGTATTGTTCCATGACCAAAAGGCAGGGGTCAACCATCAAGACGGTGGACACAGGATAACTACGTGGGCTCGACAGACAGAGAGGTGTAGCAGTTGGCCTTTGAGGCTTTTCAAGGATGAAAGCGACATAATTATGATGATGAATCAAATAAGGCCGTTTTTTAAAAATGCAATGTTAAAATCACATATATATTTAGAAAGCAAAATTGTTATGTGGCTTAATACAACACAACGACATATTTTAAATCATAAACGGAACTGCAACTTAGGAAGAAAAAAAAATTAAACAACAAATAAATAACCCTTTTTAGAAACAAAAATGTACCTCCTAACGTGAACACTGCGTGGCGACAGCACTAGCCAAGCTGTCCGAAATCTTCAAGTCCATGAGCCTCCTTCATTTACTGCTATCAAAAATGGTAAACACAGACAGAAATGACAGGTAAAGATAAAAACGGACAGATCAATACATGGTCGGGATACAGCCTGACAGAACCTGAAACCAATATTCCAGGCATAAATTTGCCGAAGATGTTAATGCCAACCGTGTTTGCAGAAGTTGCATCGAAATAAGTTTGACAAGGTTACCACGGTACATTTAAACAAAATGTTAAATTTCGCCTCATCAAATCTCATATGGATTACCCCTTCCGGCAACAGGTTCTGGCATATGATGTCGCAAAATCTAGTTTGAGAATGGAGCAGGTGGAAAGACACTGCCGCACTTCACTGGCCTAAGAAACGGCTGTACAAACATGTCGTTCTGGCTTACGAATCATGTTGATAAAGATAGAAAGACGAGTGCCTTTGTGCAGAATGCTTCAGAGGTTCCGCTTAGTTAGAACGACCTTCAGATCCCCAAGCGAGCTGCCCTTTTTTTCCCTAAAGGATATAACTGAAGCTAAAAAATCAAGGAAAATGCGAGACGGCTGCACAATCAGACAGTTAATGGTACCATCGGAACTGCAACTCTTCGCTCGCTGCTGAAGATAGGGACGCAGCGCTTATGAGAATGTCCCGAGTTCTGTGATGTCAATTCTTCATTGAACATTCAACATTCATGCACAATTATGAAACAAAATATTGTTATTGTTCGTCCATCACAAGTGAAGAGGACCCCAGTTTCTTTCATCCAATGCGAAATTGCAGTTGACTGTGTATGAATCCCGAGATGACTTACGGGGCCGGAAAGATATAGGGCAGTGTTTTTCAAATCATGGGCCACGGCTCACTAGTGGGCTTCAGTTAAGTCTAGATGGGCAGCTAAATGTTTTGCCCAATCATTGTTATGGAGTAGGGTAAGTATCCCCCCCCCCCCTTTTCCATGATTTTTGTTTTGAAGCCCCAGCCTGGCTGTTGCCTGGAGCCCTTATATAACCCAACGTATGGGTTAAACGGGGTTTCTGTGACGTATCGGGTGATCCTCATCCGAATTGTGGCACTTTGTAATACCCGGTGTTTATCGCGTTGTGTGATTTCTTAATAGGTTAAAACGTCAGTCAGTTTGCAGATGTCGCATTCGTTGAAAATTGTCATTTTGTGATACTGAATTAAATAACATTACTACTGTCTGCATGTATTTCCTTCTGTGTTTGGTTAACGGTCAAATGGGCGGCGGCATAATTTACCCTGTTTTGGTGGGCGTAAATCAGGTTTAGGAACACTGATAAAAGATACTAGGAACCAGGAACAGTGTCTGTAGGCAAAGAGTTTATTCATTAAATCGTCGTCGAAGCTACGGAAGTCGTGCTCTGTCCAACGATCTCGACAGGCAGCTAGCTGTTCCACAGAGAGATAGCGAGCCATGAAGGATAAAACCCGGTGCAATGAAATCTATTTTCTCCCCTATACCTTTTATAGAGGTCTTGCTAGCCTGTCTTCACTTTTCCGCTGCCATTTTCTTCTCTTCTAGATTCCTCACAAGTCGCCGAGTGTTTTTAGATAGACGTTCGCTATGTTGCCCGGTCTTGTGAAAAGAGACAACAGATGATGCAAAAACAAGAGAAAATATAATCGAATAGAAAAAAATAACTAAACAGTCGATTATACTTGTTTATAACAAAATCAAGATGGCTGTTGACCAGTGTTTCCCAAACTGTTCCTGTCGCGGCGCCTTTTTTAATTATAATTTTTCCACGGCGCCCTAGTCTAAGTAAAAGTATGACTATTCGTGTCTTGGTTAAATTTTGTAGCTTTTACAATATATCGCAGCTGTGAAGAGGTCGCGGCTCCCCGCACAGTTTGGGAAACACTGCCGTCGACAATCATAAGAATGCTAAGAAAACATGTAATGAAACTGAGTGCACTCTGATATATCAAGGATTTCGTAACGCTTTGAAGGTCAACAAAATGCCAGTCACCGAACCAGAATAGTAATCTGTCACACTATGTGAACTTAATAAACAAAACAGGGTAGGTAAAAAATAAAAGACAAAACAGATATTCCAAGCTCTGATTTCAAAATAAATTAAAAAGGATACAAGGAATAATTACAATGTCTTGCTTAGAACTGAGAGCATTAATGAACAAATGAAAATGACAACCACCCCATCAAATAAGCAAAGATGTATTATGTGTGTTATTACGGCAAATATCACAAAATACGAAGAAGGAGATGATTAATGAAGCCATCTTGAAAATTGATGGGCAAAAGAAATTAAAGTTAAAAGAAAATTAGAATCAAAAGAACTAATCACAGAAATGCATATGACGACAAAGAGGGGGATAACAATTACTGTTGACATTACATGATGGATAGTAAAAGAAAACTGATAGCAGATTAAAAGAATACATAAGGGAATAGTACCAGCAATCAGGAAATTAGAATGAAACAAAACAACAACAAAATATTGAGAGGGAAAACGAACTGCAAGAAGCTCAAGTACAACAAAGAGACGTGGTCGTAGTGTGAGAGAATTTAAAAGTTGTCAAGCAAATATCTGACTAATGATAACACCCCCACCCTTTGAGAAGAAGAAAAATGGGAAAAAAAAAGTTCGTTTCCGTTTTGCGACCACATAATACGAGATTTAGGGACATCCCATATTATGGGGGGGGGGGGGGGGGGGTTTATGTTGAATGAATGACGACTCCCTATAACCATAACCCTTCCTTCTTCTTCTTCTTCTTCTTCTTCTTCTTCTTCTTCTTCTTCTTCTTCTTCTTCTGCTTCTGCTTCTGCTTCTGCTTCTTCTTCTTCTTCTTCTTCTTCTTCTTCTTCTTCTTCTTCTTCTTCTTCTTCTTCTTCTTCTTCTTCTTCTTCTTCTTCTTCTTCTTCTTCTTCTTCTTCTTCTTCTTCCTCCTCCTCCTCCTCTTCTTCTGCCTTTCTAGCCCCCAACGGAGTATAGCCCCTTAACCTTGCATCATTTGCATGTCTCAGCGCTGGAAGTACACTACCATGCAATTATTAATGAAACGTAATTGCACCGCAGTCTGCCAGAGAGCGCAGGGCCTGGTACACGGAAGCAGATTATGTCCTGTTTAAGCAAGTTATTATTCTATGCCTTAGAACAGGACACAATCGACTTTGGAGCCATATGTACACTTATCTGAAAATTGGCGAATTAGCAACTGCAACTATTAGCGTGTCGGCTCTTCGCTGGCTACTGAAGAGTGGGAAAGAGCATCTGTGGCAATGTCCGAGTGCACTTATGTCGGTTCGTTCATTCATTTATTCATACATTCTTCAGACATTCATGATCTTTAGATGCCTCCGAATTTTTCACTTGCTCCCAAAGAGTCCTGACTTCATTTAATCATCTAGTGGTGCATGCCCAGCCAGTTTGCCTCTTTGTTAATCTCCTAACACACCAGTAAACCCCGGATAAAATATCAGAAGAACACTGAAACTGAATTGTTAGCTTAACAACTGCTACCCCATGGCATCGCTGTTATACTCCTTCAAACATAAATATTTATTTTAAGCTCAACCCATCGGGATTTAAGGAGTTTAAGTAACAATTGTTGGCTTACTTCTGAATGAGTTAATTTAAGTCATATCTTTATATGTCAGTTGCGTATCCTTTACATGACACTGCAGAACCAACCCTATCTTTTTATGGCTATTATGGTTTTTCTAGGCAGATCTGAAGTTCAGTAGTTTGCCATACCTAAAGGTCAGTTCTCGGTACCTTTGTCGAAACCAGCGCAAGTACACCCCTCGCAGCTGGGATCGAACCCAGCACTCTGGCATTACGAAGCGTGTTCGCAACGCCTAAGCCACAAAAGCCAACATATCCTTATACACTGAGGTGAATTATGGACAGTTTGCCGATTAATGTTTAAATTGAGATTTAAGACGCTTAAGTAGAATAAATTCAGGAACATCTGGAGTAAGACAAGGGTGTGTCTTATCACCTTTGATATTTTTCCACATACGTGCTATGGAGTTATAATGTTATGGAGAACATTTATACACGAATTGAAACTATAGTTTAATTAATTTGCAACGGTTTTTTTAAATGAATTATTATTTTGAAGATAAAAAATAGGCTATTAGAAAATATGTATTTTTAAAATGATAATTTACACATGTTGCAAATTGATTAATTTGTAGTTTAATTTGTGTATAAATCTATAACAATTTTTAGCACCGACCGGCCACGCCAGCCTCACAAAAACGGAAATTCCCTATTCAGCTGTATGGCCTTATATCTGAAGCTGGCCGTGCTCGACATCAGCGCGATGTGCTGCGGTCGATGTGGCCACGAGAGCACGATGCAGACAGTTACATCTCACTTGACACCTGAAGCGATATACTTGTATGTTTACCTGAACAAAAGATTAGTTTTGTATTTTTTTTTATATACAGAAATACACTCACACACACCCATATAGACACACACACACACACACACACACACGCGCACACAAATATCCACACAGACGCATCCTTGTGTAACAGGCTGGAAACATACGGTTCAGCAGCCTGAAGATCTTGAATTTATTCTGTTTTGAGATTAGCCAACAGGCAAAATGAGAAACATTACCATTCATTAGTGTTAGACGATAACACAGGAAAAATCTGGCCACTGAGGTATTTAAACGGCCGACTGACAATTATTTGGCCTTCTTCTATCTGGTGGTCACTCCGGCTTGCTACGGTCAAGCGCCTTGTTGTCGTTGTCGACTACACTTGGTCGCAATGCACAGGTGCGTCAGAACGGACTGGCTGAGCGACACTAGACTGGCTCGGATCACGGTACGTCAGTTGGTTAGATGCTTTTAAAATAGATCTTCATTTGTATTCTTGCTAAGAGATAGTTGGATGGCAGATCGCTATATATTTGAGATTTTGTCCAGCAGTTTGTCGTCCTTAATGTCATTATTTGTTGACCACGCTGATGTAATGTTGAGTAAAATAAACTGTTCAATGTGATCATAATTCATTTGCTTGACTTAATTTAGGATCTGTAGCCCGTGGTTGTCTAGGTGTGTGTACCCATGTAGTTAGGTCGACGTCATGTCACGTTATTATGCAGATA
Organism: Candidula unifasciata; assembly: GCA_905116865.2. Classification (NCBI taxonomy): domain Eukaryota; kingdom Metazoa; phylum Mollusca; class Gastropoda; order Stylommatophora; family Geomitridae; genus Candidula; species Candidula unifasciata. The sequence continues at coordinate 30,279 of CAJHNH020003015.1, forward strand.
TCCATAGTTAGGGTCTCGGTGAAATATCTGGGATCTCTGCGGAGAAGAACCCCTGTCTTTTCTTTACTTTTCTGTTTGTTGTTTAGCGAGGAACTACTATGACTTTTGTCTAATCACAATTTTCTCCTTTTCTCTCCCTTTCTTCTTGTTTTTCCTCCTTCTTTCTCCCCGCTATCACACTTGCACACACTCACTCTCAAACGAAATAACACACACACACACACACACACACTGAATAGACTGCATACCTTTAGTTTACCAACTGAAGCCGCGAGACAGGAAAACTATCCGGGAGCCACCCGTGGTTACATCATCCAGAACAGAATGGGAGTTGTTAGCCTAAAAAACACACGGAGGCACACTTAGGGGAAGAACGGAGTACTTGTGGTCATGTCCGATGTGCGAGTAAGAATAGCTTGAAATGAACAAAGAACATAAACACACATACAATCGTAATTTATATTTTCTTTTTCAGTCACTATCATTGGCAACCTGACCTTGATCTTCGTGCTCTTATGCAAGAGGTCCAGGAGAAAGAAAAGGGTCAATATCCTGCTGCTAAACCTGGCACTGGGTGACCTCGCCGTGGCCGTGTTTGTCAACAGCACCGAAATTTTGTTTGTGGCTTTCGGCGACTGGGCTTTGGGCCCTATCGTCTGTAAGATCAGCGTCTATGTGCAGGTAAAGCCGTTCATCGTCTTCTTTAGTTTGTCCAGAATTAGATTATGTATATCTGCAATGTTGTTGTCTCTAGTATGAACTTCGCTGTTTTGTGTGTGCATATAATTTATCCAGTTTTACGGTGGCAAGGAACAAGATCCCCACGGTTCTGGAGGAACCGGTGAAGAGCCTTGGTCGCGTTTACGATTCGAAGTTATCTGATAGAGCGGAAGTCCAGCGAATACACGAGTCACTGGCTACAGGCCTGCTCGCGATCGAGCGATGCAGGCTGATCGGGAAATTCAAGGTATGGTGTCTCCAATTCATGTTGATTCCAAAGCTCCTATGGCCACTGTTAGTCTACGAGGTGACGATGACTGCAGTGGAAACCATGGAGAAAAAAATCAACACAGCCTTGAGAAAGTGGCTTGGTGCACCGCCTTGTTTGACCGACGTGGCTCTGTATTGTAAGAAGGCTAAGCTGGTACTTCCGTTCAAATCAATAACCGAAGAGTTTAAAGTCGGCAATGTAAGGCTCGCCATGCTCTTGCGCGAGTCTTCAGACCCAAATGTCATCGCTGTCCAGCCCGCTCTAAAGACTGGCCAGAAGTGGAGAGTCTTCGATGCGATAGAATCTGCCCAGAATGCACTAAAATTGAAAGAGATAATGGGATACACTCAAACAGACCGTCGAGGCCTAGGGCACGGGAAGGTCAATTGGTGGTCAAAGGCCTCAGCCAAAGAGCGCCGAGACATGGTAATACAAACGGTGAGGGACAACGAAAACGAGGTTCGGGTCCAGAAAGCAGCCCAGCAGTCGCAGCAGGGCCATTGGGTCAGCCTGGAGAGCGCATTGCCAAGAGTACTCACATGGGGTGAGATCTGGCGGATGACCCCGCTGCGACTGAGCTTTATCGTTCGTTCGGCGTACGATGTATTACCGTCCGGTGTTAACATGGTTAAATGGTCTGCGACCAACGATCCGACTTGCCCGTTGTGTAAATCGAAGCAAACACTTGAGCACGTCCTGTCCGCGTGCAGGAAAGCCCTAGGTCAAGGCCGATACACTTGGCGACACAACAAGGTGCTAAAAGAGTTAGCAGCCGTTGTCGACCAGGCTAGAATGATGGCTAACGCCAGAGCCAGTTCTAGTATCGTCCCCATTCGTTTCCTCAAGGCTGGGCAGGTTCTAAAAGGTAAGGTCAACCAAAACGCATTCGCTCCATCTGTGCTAGACTCTGCGAGGGACTGGTTACTGGCGGTTGATCTGCCGGGCCATGAAAGGTAGCCCGAGTTGATCCGTAAGACCGGCCTGCGACCGGGCATAGTTCTCCACTCTGCGCAAAAACGGCAGCTCATCCTGATTGAGTTGACCGTCCCGTTTGAGTCGCGTATGGAGGAGAATCACATTTATAAGCTCGAGAAATACAGTGATTTAGCAGCCGGTCTGAGGAGAAACGAGTCGTACACGGTACGGGTCTTTGCCGTCGAAGTGGGAGCGAGAGGCCTCGTTTCCACTTCGCTCTACAATGTGGTTAGAGAACTAGGATTGCGCGGTAATGAACGGAAACGAACACTCAAAAAACTGGGAGAGGTAGCCGAAAGGGCCTCTAGCTGGCTTTGGACGCAACGCAACAACGTAGGGGACGGGCCTCGGTGAGCTGGTCCGGGTGTCTAGTGGAAAAGGGTTTCTCACCCCTTGAAAGTCCATCGTGTCCGAAGTGTCTGCCAGTGTTCCTCTGCCAACTGCTAATAAAAGTCCAACACGTGTCCGGTAAACCAAACGTAAGCTTGTCGCTCGGTCGTCCAGGCACGCCGACTGTTCTAATTAGGCTGCCGCAACGACTTCTTATCTCACAGTACCTTCTGCAAACCACCAAGTCGTCTTGTCTCTGGCCGAAAGAAAAACACCATCCGGTAATTTCGTGCAGCAGGGAACCAGCCCTGAGCTTCATGAACTCAGATGGGCCCACCTCCGAATGCGTCTAGGAATCGTGGGCCGAAACGCGTGTCGACGAGGATAATTTCTACTGATGACTGGTAGATCCCTGCTGTACTTGCTCCCTGTGAGTTTATTCCTATATCCATCGATACATGAAGTTTGGCTTTCACAGGTGTTTCTCTTGGCCAGAAGATCTACCTTCATATGTTGTATCTGGGGCAGTCTTGGAGGACATGATCTGTTGTATCAGATGTCAATCCAATTGTGCACATAGCTGATTCAACAATCTTACATTGCGTGTGCATGTGGCTGCGATGTCGATTGGCACTGTTTCAAGGCGTAGAATAATGACTTGCTAAGGTCTGCTCATAATATGGTAATCGTCTAATGCCAATTTTGGTGATCCTCTGATTGATTTGATTTTCTCTTCTTCTGTTGATAGAAGACTGTTGCGTCTGGTTGTTCTTCATTTATACCGTCCTCAGCTTGTTTATCAGCATGACAATAGGATCGTATCCATTGCATAGTTACCTTTCACCGGTTGTCTAGTTTGCAGAGTAGTGTCAGTATACATGGTAAATTTCCGGATTCGAATGCACGAAGTACCGCTCTTGCATCTGTCAGGAATAACACGGATTGTGAAATGTGCTGTGAAATATGACTGGTATTTATCAGTCTATCAGGAATATATTTCTAGTTATTTAGTTTAGTCGAAAGATTATTCTCATTGCGCGTCGAACCATTCAGTCCATAAGTGCTCGGATCCCCTGCTCAGTATACCCCACAGCATATAGAGGTTGACGACACCCGTTCTGTGTTTTGTTTCTTATTCTTCCCTGCATAATGCTCTTGTGTGGCTACTACTCTTTCAGCATGCTGTTCTTGCAGTTTAGTCATGGTTGCAGATTCACAGTCATCACTTGATTCTCGCAAACGTTTTACTTTTCGTATAGCACTCAAAATATCTGACTGGTCCAGGTCTCCTTCAGCCATCCGCAGCAGCTGTACCAGCAAGCCTATCAGCTTGTTGATTTCTTAGCACGCCTGCATGACCCGGCACGAATATAGTGTTCTTGTTGTTGTTATCGATCCAGGAGCGCATGAGCGTTCGCCCTTTGGGGCAGTGCCACGTAGCGGAATTTACATGTTTTCACAAGCTATTCTTTACCTCCATACAATGTGTTCCACTTGTCTGATCTCAGAGGGTGTAGCATTCTTCTAGTTCCGCTTGTCTGATCTCAGAGGGTGTAGCATTCTTCTAGTTCCACTTGTGTGATCTCAGAGGGTGTAGCATTCTTCTAGTTCCACTTGTGTGATCTCAGAGGGTGTAGCATTATTCTAGTTCCACTTGTCTGATCTCAGAGGGTGTAGCATTCTTCTAGTTCCACTTGTCTGATCTCAGAGGGTGTAGCATTCTTCTAGTTCCACTTGTCTGATCTCAGAGGGTGTAGCATTCTTCTAGTTCCACTTGTCTGATCTCAGAGGGTGTAGCATTCTTCTAGTTCCACTTGTCTGATCTCAGAGGGTGTAGCATTCTTCTAGTTCCACTTGTCTGATCTCAGAGGGTGTAGCATTCTTCTAGTTCCACTTGTCTGATCTCAGAGGGTGTAGCATTCTTCTAGTTCCACTTGTCTGATCTCAGAGGGTGTAGCATTCTTCTTGTTCCACTTGTCTGATCTCAGAGGGTGTAGCATTCTTCTTGTTCCACTTGTCTGATCTCAGAGGGTGTAGCATTCTTCTAGTTCCACTTGTCTGATCTCAGAGGGTGTAGCATTCTTCTAGTTCCACTTGTCTGATCTCAGAGGGTGTAGCATTCTTCTAGTCGCGATGAGTTTTGGGCACTCATTTGAGCAAGAATATGAATCGTACATGCTTGACCTCCACTATAAATGTTTTAAGTCATCAACAAGAGACAGTAACCATTTCTGACCATGTTCTGAAGAGAAAAAAAGAAAAAACCAGAAGATGCAACATGAACAAGGAAAGAGTCACATAGAAAGACAATACAAGAATAACTATGACAGTCTTTAGTCATGGCGGGAGTGCGCAACATTAACAAGGAAAGAGACACAGAGAAAGACAATACAAGAATAACTATGACAGTCTTTAGTCATGGCGGGAGTGCGCAACATTAACAAGGAAAGAGTCACATAGAAAGACAATACAAGAATAACTATGACAGTCTTTAGTCATGGCGGGAGTGCGCAACATTAACAAGGAAAGAGTCACATAGAAAGACAATACAAGAATAACTATGACAGTCTTTAGTCATGGCGGGAGTGCGCAACATTAACAAGGAAAGAGTCACATAGAAAGACAATACAAGAATAACTATGACAGTCTTTAGTCATGGCGGGAGTGCGCAACATTAACAAGGAAAGAGTCACATAGAAAGACAATACAAGAATAACTATGACAGTCTTTAGTCATGGCGGGAGTGCGCAACATTAACAAGGAAAAGAGTCACAGAGAAAGACAATACAAGAATAACTATGACAGTCTTTAGTCATGGCGGGAGTGCGCAACATTAACAAGGAAAGAGTCACATAGAAAGACAATACAAGAATAACTATGACAGTCTTTAGTCATGGCGGGAGTGCGCAACATTAACAAGGAAAGAGTCACATAGAAAGACAATACAAGAATAACTATGACAGTCTTTAGTCATGGCGGGAGTGCGCAACATTAACAAGGAAAGAGTCACATAGAAAGACAATACAAGAATAACTATGACAGTCTTTAGTCATAGCGGGAGTCGCTGTGGCGCTGGCGGCTAGACGCCCGCATTAGCATCGGAAGGTCGTGGGTTCGCGTCCTGACGGAGCCGCCCATTTTTTAAAATTACCTAGACTCCTAGGTCGATCCAGCCTTGAGTGGGCACCAGGTGCAGTCCTGGGAAGGAAAGGCGGCCTGTGTGACACTGATCACATCACCCACTAAGAGCCGATTGGTCTATAAAAATGCAGGCCTTGCCCTTGAATCCTAATACGCCTAAAGACGTGAAAAAGGGCCCTTTCTTTTTCTGCCTTTCTATCCCCCAATGGAGCATAGGCCCTCATCCAACTCACGCTAAGTCGTTCTATCCTTCGCCATTGCATGGAGCTCTCCCCCTGTCTTTCCCATCTTTCAAACCTCATTTTTAGCTCTTCTTCTCCATGTGTGTTTTTGGCCTTCCGTTATTCCTATGCCCCTGTGGGTTCCAATGCAAAGACATTCTAGTTATGCTGTTTTCATGTTTTCTTAGTGCGTGTCCTATTTAACGCTAGCGTCTTTTCCTCACCTCTTGGTCCACTTGGTCTGCCTGTTTAGTTCTTTCCAAAAGCTTTACATTAGTTATTCTATCATACCATTTAATTCCATCTATTCTGAGCAGGCACCAGTTAATGAATGTCTGTAGTTTATTAGTAATTGCCTTAGTTGTTCTCCGTGTTTCCGCCCACACAAAAGTACTGATTTGACATTAGAATTAAAAAATTTTAATTTTGTATTTCTTTTAATTTCTTTTGATCTCCACAAATTTCCTAGTGCTATGAAAGCTGCTCTTGCCTTTTGTAGTCTTATTTTAATATCTCTATCAGTTCCTCCATCTTTATCTACATTACTGCCCAAATAGGTGTACGACTCCACGTCTTGGAGTGGGGTGCCATTAACAGAAACCACATTACTATTTGCCTGATTTATTTTCATTATCTTTGTCTTTCCTTTATGGATTTTCAGACCAAGCTGCTGGGATTTCGCATCAAGTATATTTAATTTATCTTGCATCTGATTCCGTGAATGGGACAGAAGAGCAAAATCATCAGCGAAGTCCAGATCATCAAGCTGTTTTGTAGGGGTCCAATCAATTCCATTCTTGGTGTTAGCAGTTACTGTTATCATAGTCCAGTTTATAGCCAGTAAAAAAAAGAGAGCGACAAAAGATATCCCTGTCGCACACCTGTTTTTATTTCAAATGTATATATTAGCTTTCCCTCATGAAGAACTTGACATTGCATGTCTTTATATGTTGCCATTACTAATTTTCTGTGGGATTATGTATTACCCCATACATTTCCAAAGAAATTCCCTATCAATGCTGTCAAATGCTTTTTCATAGTCTATAATAAATCCAATGTAAAGTGGTGAGTTTAGTTTCAATGTTTTGCTCTTTTTTATATGTAATGTGGCTATCTGGTCAGTACAGGATCTGTTTGACTAAAAACCTGCCTGTTCATCTCTTAGCTTTTTATCAATAGCATCTTTTAAATCTTTCCAAAATAATTATACATAATATTTTTCCAGGAACTGACAGCAACATATTTCCTCTATAGTTTCCACACTCCTGTAGATCACCTTTTTTGCTCAGTTTCACAAGATATCCTTCTCTCTGCTGGTATTTCTTCGGTCTCCCAGATTTTACTAAAAAATGGACCTTTAACAGCCCAGTAAACGACTCCTGCAGTGTTGACGCGATCAAAGGAGACAGACCCAAATAATGTCACCACCTGCGACGTAGTCGTCTACCGGGGAACCAGTGGACGACCTTGTCGCAGATGCATTCACGACTAAAGTTCTCAGCAAAAATTGTCCACTATTGTCAATGCACGCTCCAGTCCTGCAGATTAAAAACAGTAAATCTAAACTGACACAAAAAAAAGAAAGAAAAATTAACTCCCTGGTAATTTATGTAAACGAAACAAAAACCAAAAACTACGGGCGGCAAAACAGGCATCGAATTCATGTAATATCACAGAAAACGTTTGATTTTTTAGATTAACGAATATTGCTTTGTTAACAAATTTTACTCTGGCTGCAAAACTTTGGCGCCCCTTTTTCCCGGGAGACGCTTAATCGCTGAATAATTATGTTTAGAGAGAGAATAGCAAGGATTTTATTGTTTTTACATTGTTAATACACTTGATGTGACAGATGTTTACGTTTATTTGATTTGATATTCCTGTTTTGTATTTTTTTTTTCCTAAGCGTAACTTGTATGCTCTCATGCATTTATTTATGTGTTTTTTTTTAAATATATTATATTGGAAGCTCATTTGGAAGCAACAGAGATGTTGTTTCTGAGACGAATGTTACGAATATCTTGGATGGCCAGAGTCAACTTACAACGATTGCTTGAAAGAGGCTAATGAAAGTAGATCTCTATATACAAAAAAATAAAGAAAGAGACAAACACTGTTCTTTGGCCACATAATGAGAAGAGATACATTGGAGAACATCGTGACAACTGGAACGATCAGTGGATAAAGGGGTGGAGGCAGACCAGGGGAGATGATGCAGGATGGGCTGAAACGATGGTCATGGGGGCATATCATCAACAGAGCTGATCTAGCCAACCAGAGATCGTTATCTGTGGAGACACAGGAGCGCCTACGCTAGTTGGCAGGGCATATGATTGTAATGACTGGAAGCTCAACAGTTAAAACCCACCCAGAGTGGGCTAACGGTTACTTTGTAACCGTTTCGTGGTGTCCAAATATATTGTACTATATCGCTATACGACTGGAGGTGGTTTTCGTGATTAGTACCTTAATTTTATTTGTATCATTGAGATGGTAATTCGATTGAATGCAGTCCTAAAGATGCAACTAGATTAAACAAATTTTGTTTCTTTAATAGAAGTTTAGAAATTTTAAATTACTAAAATGTTTTGATGGACATTTTTATTTCAGTATTATGATCGCTATTGCAGTTGACGATCATATTGTTTCGTTTACTTTTTGGCAACAGTGGTTCAGGCTTTTATTCTAGTGTCGAAAGAGTAATTAACCCTTTCAACCTGTGACCAAAGGAAAAAAAAAATGATTGTGGTGGGAGTATATGATGTTAAACTGATTCGCTTGGAACTTCCCCTTTTCAGTTGAAAATATAAATGTTATGTTCCGTTTTTAGCTCAAGATGTTATAGGCTTTGTGTAATTCTGTAGTAAACTGTTGAATTATATCTGTAAGTGATCTGGCAGAAGACCTCAGTGCGTTGATTTGGACAATGGTACCTCGCGCTGACCAATCAGTGGACAACGACAAGCTTTACAGCGTTTGCTTTGCCGAGTAAACCCACGAGCTAAAAATTCTGGAGTGGATTCTGTAACGTACCTGTAAAGACAACAGCCACAAAAACCAATCACCGTCAAAAAGAGAGACAAGAAAAACCGAGCCAGTCAAGATGAGGGGAGGCCTCTTCTAGTAGAAGAAGTATGATATGGTGAGTAGAAATCTGACAGAAGTCCAGATTACTGACATACATCCTGTCACCTAGGAAAACCTACAGTATTGGCACATGGAATGTAAGAGCTTTGTACAAAGTAGGAAAAAACAATAGAAGTATTAAGAGAAATATGACATTATAGGATTATTACTTGAGGACTATGTGTTTAACAGATTGGGAGGACATGGCATGGGAGAGCTGCATGCGATAGAAAAGGATAGAACGACTTGCTATGAGTTGGTTGAGGGCCTATGCTCAATTGAGGCTGAGAAAGGCAGAAGAGGAAGAAGAAGAAGAAGAAGAAGAAGAAGAAGAAGAAGAAGAAGAAGAAGAAGAAGAAGAAAAAGAAGAAGAAGAAGAAGAAGAAGAAGAAGAAGAAGAAGAAGAAGAAGAAGAAGAGAAGAAGAAGAAGAAGAAGAGAAGAAGAAGAAGAAGAAGAAGAAGAAGAAGGAGAAGAAGAAGAAGAAGAAGAAGAAGAAGAAGAAGAAGAAGAAGAAGAAGAAGAAGAAGAAGAAGAAGAAGAAGAAGAGGAGGAGGAAGAAGAAGAAGAAGAAGAAGAGGAAGAAGAAGAGAGACACATTCTGCACGGGGTCTCCCCGATTCCGTAAACGCAGTGGCAAATACCATCTTGTCTTTAAACAGATTACACCAGCCACCATAGACATGAGCACGTTTCATTTGCTTCCACAGACTGGGGCATAGTAGGCATTGGCTTTTCCACATATCTGCGATTTTAACTCTTGATTCATTCATGCATTATGCATACTGAGACGGTTGATATCTGCAGCAATGAACCTCAAGGGCTCGAAGTGCTGAAGAAAACAAATGTTTGAGGTTTGAAAAACAGATCAATATCATGGTACACGGGTAGTAGCCCATAAGTGCTCTGTTATACTTCTAGGTTTTAAGTCTGAGTCCGAAGTCGCTCAGCGCAGTGCACGGGCTCTGTAGCAGCGGTGAGGATCCTAAGTTATGTTGGGGAAATTTTTGTACAACTTATTTTTCCTGGGCATCGACGTTATTCTACTCTTCTCGATTTCCAACTGCCAAGAGATTTTGTTAATGTGCGCAACAACACAAGCGCGTCAGATCTCACTACCCAGAGACAAGATAAAATTACTAAAAGTCGTGTGAAAAAAATCCTAGCTCTCACCGGAGCCTGAACCCGGGACCTCTAGCACACGAGTCAGACACCATACTTCGAGACCATGCAGCCCCTGAAAAATAAGAAGAAGAATAATGCTTATTATAATACTAAAAGAAGTTATCAGAGGTTGTCGCAAACATGTAAGAAGCAATCAACCAAATTTGGCTATTTCAGGAATAAACCGCTAGAAAATGTCGTTGCTACACAATACCTCTGATATGAGGAGATCATAGATATAGCCAGACAATATTCTTGACAGAAAAACGACAAAACATCAAAGCACGCTTGTTACATTTGGTGCAGGATGATACAGTTGGGGTAGAAAAGCAATTGAAAAGAGTAGTGATTGCGTCTATTTCCTACATAAAACTAATGTCTTTTTTCTCAGTTGCAAATTATATATATATATATATATATAGATATATACATATGCTACAAAAGAGTAGACGATGGCAGATAGATTAAGTGCTATCGTTTGAAAATACGCTCGACCAGTGCCTACAATCCCATGCACTGATTGTTAAAGGTGTCCTAAGCGCAGCTGGGACTTGCTAGTCACAATGGCCATCGATACGAATTGTGATGGCCATGCTTCCATACAGCACAGTATAATGCAATCCGTCTGGAAACGAAAAGTGTCCACACATTTCACATACATTCATACATGCATACATACATACCCACATTCAGACATACGTACATACATACATACTTACTTACGCACGTACATACTTACATACACACATATATGTAAATAATGCATATGTGTGTGTATGTATATGTATATGTAAATATATGTGTGCTTATGTGGAGTAATAGAGAGAATTTGTGGTTGGGGGAAGGGGGAAAAAGGGGGGTGGGGTGTAACATAGAAGCAGAATGCTGATGAGTGGAAATAAATAATCTCATCGATCTATTCTAATTATCAGTATTTGCTAGTCAGACATTTAAACAAGTATATGTTCAGAGCGACCAACAGAGAGTCATGCACGGATAGAAGGATGAGTGATTGAATACAAAAAATGGGCAAATAAATAATAGGCGGACGAAAATAGGGATGGATGAGAGATAGATAGACTGATAAAGAGAAGTGACTATAGGGAGGTGGGAAAATCCACACCCGTGTCCACTGTGACTAGAAAATCTACATCGCAATAAGAAGATTTATCTACAGTAAGTGTATAAGAGCTGAGTTCAAATGTTGCTACCCCCCCCCCCCTATACCCCCTTCTTGTTTTGTCTTTGATTTGGCATCTATCTTCTCATTCCTTCAGCTGTTAGCCTGTCTGCTGACTTTTTCTCGTTTCTTCCTTGTCAATGTCTCTCCCGTATATAATAACATTCTTAGCATCCTGTTTCCATGAATACACCTCAATACCTGTATCCTTCATGTCCCGTTTGTTTGTTAGTTGCGTATCTTTTACAGAACGTTGCAGAGGCAACACCAGTATTTTTTGGCTGTTGTGATTTTTCTGTGCAAATCTCTCTCTCCCCCCCCCCCCCCCCGCCCTTTCCGCTTCCCATCGCAAGGTGATTCCCCTCCCAGTTTGGAGACCACCGTTTTAATATCTTCCTCAGTGCAACTCTCATATGACTGTCAGAAAAGAATAAGAACGGTTTTCCTCCGTTAAATAAAACATACGACGTCGAAATCAAACCTAAGTAGTCCATAATCACTATCATCACCATCATCATGTAGAAAGACCTTTGCAGAACGTCGCTCTCATCAGGGTCTGCCTGAAAGAAACTCGGTCTCTCGACAGCTCTTCCGCCTCATGTATTTTCATACTCAAGGAGTCACTTATATCCTGTGCCCATCTTCATGTTGGTCTGCCCCTGCAGCTCCTTCCTGATACCATGCCTTCTGATTTTATTTTTTACAAACCGTCGTGCCACCTGATGTGGCCAAAATATTTCAGCTTCCGAGACTGGATGCTGTTTATTAGCCAATCTTCCTTGATGTTCAGAACTTCAGTCGATTATAATAATATTAAAAACATAAAATAAAAACACGTTCTCTAACCTTTGCTTGTAAGAAAGAGCTGCACTTTGCGGGAAACGTGAATTCACGATGACCTTTAATAAAGAAAACGCAAAACGATTTCTGTGTGACAATTTTACAGTAAATGGAATGCTCTTTGAAGAAACTGGATAAAAGTTATTGACACATTCATTACTTTTTAACAGGGGAAATAGTTTAATTTAGCTGTTAATGGAAGGCGGTTTTAGGAAATAACAAAAAAGTTATATTGACTCATTTCTAAAAGTGCAA
>CAJHNH020003015.1:45000-85974 GCA_905116865.2 Candidula unifasciata
TACATACATACATACATACATAACATACATACATACATACATACATACATACATACATACATACATACATACATACATACATACATACATACATACATACATACATACATACATACATACATACATACATACATACATACATACATACATACATACATACATACATACATACATACATACATACATACATACATACATACATACATACATACATACACACATACACACATACCTACATACAAACATATATATATATATATATATATATATATATATATATATATATATATATATATATATATATATATATATATATATACTAGCTGTACCCGGCCACGCGTTGCTGTGGCATAGTTTGGCTAAATGAAAATGAAAGAAAATAGAAATCGCACGTGACTAATACAATCATTGTCTGCTCAGATATAGAGATAGTCTTTGATCCCCGCTCCCCCCCCCCCCCCCACCACCACCACAACTAAATCCACCTACTACTCTCTCCCTCATCAAAGGTTTTTGGAAAAGAAAGACAATGGAAATCGCACGTGTCTAATATAGTTAATGTCGCAATCATTCTCTGCACAGATATAGAGATAGTCTGGGTTTCCAACTTTAGAACACGCACCTTATAATTGTGTCTTTATATTAGTGGTCGTTTAAATGGTGTTATTAGCACAGTAACAAAAATGGTTATTTGGTTATCACATGCTAAAGCTGTTTGTATTCTTATAGGGGACGGAAGTAAAGCTACAACGGTACTTGTGAATAACAAAGTAAGTCGTAAAAAATAGAATAGCGGAGGTATCGTTAGTAAAATATAAACAAATTAGGTAATGAGAACTTGAAAATCACGTGTAAAGCTCTTTATGTTCTCTTAAATTTAAATCATTACCCTCTCCCCTCCCCTCTTCCACCGACTACTGCTCTCTCCCTCTTCGAAGGATTTGAAAATCACTACCTGGCGATATTTTGTTGTTGCTGTAACTGACATTGACATTCCTGTCCATCTGGACTAAAATGGGGAGCAGGAGTTGTAATAGGTAGTGAATGGGGCTAGTGTAATATTTACCACATCATCCTTCAAGTACCAGTACAACTACTACTACAACCACCACCACAGTAGCTAAAATAATGTCACTGCTATCTATTTTACCATCGGAGTAGACAGGGAGTCGTGAGCCAGAAGATTTGGCGCCGTATGGCTAGTGCTGTCGCCACGGACTGGTCAGGTTAGGGTGTGTAATTTCGCTCCCCGACAGAAGAATGCCATAACCTTACCGGCGGTCTTCACATGAGAGCACTACGGTATAACCGCCCAACCACAACTACTACTGCTGCTGCTACTTTGAGTGGGTAAAGCAGTTACTGTGACTTAAAGCTCTCTCAGTAATCAGTTTGCCCCCCCCCCCCCCCCCCCCCCAAATTCACCGACTACTCTTTCCCTCATCGAAGTAGTTGAGAGGGTAAAAAATACCAATTGAAAAGCAATTAAAACAGGAAAAATACACCAGAATTAGGAAATGAACGCTATGGTAAACAGCACAGCTTAAAATTCCAACGCAGATGAAATAATTAAATCTAAATGAGAATAAATGGAAAGCTATGAAATTTCAGCGTAACCATGCAATCGAAAAGTTTAAAATGAAATCATAATTATGTGAAATGGTCAAATTTAATTATCAACTGGTTTACCCACAAACCTGTCCTTTTTTTTTTTTTTTTTTTTTTTTTTTTAAATATATATATCATTAAGGGCCATATGGCTAGTGCTGTCGCCACGACAGTGCAGGTGGGAATTGTTATTTTGGCCCTAAGTGAAAAAAAAAAAAAAAAACTACTGCGGATTCGAACCCTGGTATCCCTCTCAAGAGCCGAGTGTTCTAACCATTCGACCAAGCAACGACTCTATCGGAATAACGAAAAAAGAACATAACTATTTTAGATGTGTGTCCCTACTGCAGTGTCCCGATTATAACACAACTCAAAACAGCAGGCAATTGTTTTCTCATAGACAGATATTCCAAATATATTAATGAAACGGCACAACAAAAGAAATCGCACGTGTCTAACACGGTTAATGTCGCAGTCAATGTCTGCGCAGACGTCGAGATAGTCCCTGATCCCCCCCCCCCTCTTTTTCCCTACCAATCCATCGGCTACTTTTCAACTCATCGAACCATGTTTGAAAAAAAAAAAAAAACGAAAATAGAAATCGTGTCTAATATAGTTATTGTGGCAATCACTGCCTGCACAGATATAGATATAGTCTTGTTTGCTGTACCATATATATATATATATATATATATATATATATATATATATATATATATATATATATATATATATATATATGACACATCACCTGTGAGAATATTGCATTTCGGGATTGTGTTGTGAGATTAAAAACTTCGGATAAGAAAACATTGCTAAGCTGTTATTATCAGTAATAATTGTGTGGCTTTAGAGAATCCAGGAAGAAGGTTATCATAAAGTCATTAACAGATCTCTGTTCTTTGGAAAATATTTGCAGATGATCTGCTTGAGCTCGGCGACCAACCTGCTGACAACGATGAGCATAGACAGGTACCAGGTAAGTGTAGACTTGATAAAACCTACTTTGGTTTCACTGTATGTATGTATGTATGTATGTATGTATGTATGTATGTATGTATGTATGTATGTATGTATGTATGTATGTATGTATGTATGTATGTATGTATGTATGTATGTATGTATGTATGTATGTATGTATGTATGTATGTATGTATGTATGTATGTATGTATGTATGTATGTATGTATGTATGTATGTATGTATGTATGTATGTATGTATGTATGTATGTATGTATGTATGTATGTATGTATGTATGTATGTATGTATGTATGTATGTATGTATGTATGTATGTATGTATGTATGTATGTATGTATGTATGTATGTATGTATGTATGTATGTATGTATGTATGTATGTATGTATGTATGTATGTATGTATGTATGTATGTATGTATGTATGTATGTATGTATGTATGTATGTATGTATGTATGTATGTATGTATGTATGTATGTATGTATGTATGTATGTATGTATGTATGTATGTATGTATGTATGTATGTATGTATAGTATGTATGTATGTATGTATGTATGTATGTATGTATGTATGTATGTATGTATGTATGTATGTATGTATGTATGTATGTATGTTGTATGTATGTATGTATGTATGTATGTATGTATGTATGTATGTATGTATGTATGTATGTATGTATGTATGTATGTATGTATGTATGTATGTATGTATGTATGTATGTATGTATGTATGTATGTATGTATGTATGTATGTATGTATGTATGTATGTATGTATGTATGTATGTATGTATGTATGTATGTATGTATGTATGTATGTATGTATGTATGTATGTATGTATGTATGTATGTATGTATGTATGTATGTATGTATGTATGTATGTATGTATGTATGTATGTATGTATGTATGTATGTATGTATGTATGTATGTATGTATGTATGTATGTATGTATGTATGTATGGTATGTATGTATGTATGTATGTATGTATGTATGTATGTATGTATGTATGTATGTATGTATGTATGTATGTATGTATGTATGTATGTATGTATGTATGTATGTATGTATGTATGTATGTATGTATGTATGTATGTATGTATGTATGTATGTATGTATGTATGTATGTATGTATGTATGAATGTATGTATGTATGTATGTATGTATGTATGTATGTATGTATGTATGTCGGTCGGTCGGTCGGTCGGTCGGTCGGTCGGTCGGTCGGTCGGTCGGTCGGTCGGTCGGTCGGTCGGTCGGTCGGTCGGTCGGTCGGTCGGTCTGTCTGTCTGTCTGTCTGTCTGTCTGTCTGTCTGTCTGTCTGTCTGTCTGTCTGTCTGTCTGTCTGTCTGTCTGTCTGTCTGTCTGTCTGTCTGTCTGTCTGTTTTTATGTATGTATGTTATACAGTTACATTACTTGTTCATCTGGAATTTCATCAGGAAAAATTGATACCCAGGGCAGTAATGGGAGACTAGATGAGATAGAAATCTAGCAGGTCTCAGAGGTTAAATGCAGGGTTAACGTCTAGAGAATCAACTTCAGGGCATCGGATTTTTAATCCAGATAGTTCGGGCTCTGTCTGCAGAACAGACAGCCGATAAGCCTCGCATAGAGCACGAACTCCGTAGTGATTTGGGTAAACATTGCCCTTTTGTAGTAATCAACTCAGTCGTAATACGAACCCATGATCTCTAGAGAGCGAGGCAATTTGCTTGACCAATTCGCCATATAGACCTTGCAACCATATTGTCACAACATGCAAGGTATTTATAACTTGACTTGATTTAAAAGCCATTCTGTTATTTCGAAACCTGTTGACATATTCTGTCGACTTTAACATCGTCTGATTTTCAGTCTGAAATCTCTGTCTGAATTATTATTGAGTTTTTCAGTGAAATCATTCTTAAATGTCAACCCTCTTAGAAATCTGAGCGCTAATAGTAGTTGACGGAATACTCCAAAATAGTTTAAATTACAGTACGACCGCTTAAGGTGATTTCGTCTATGACGAAGTAATGGTATGAAAAACAATTTGTTTAACCCTGGCAATTTTTCTTTCTTAAGTCCAAGAGGAATTTTATATAAGAAGAACCATTTCTTGGAGCCCGTTAAGTTCTCATTATCTGCTTTGCCTTGTATTTAATGAATGTTCATAAGCGTTTTGACGAAGGTTCATGTGGCTCGGTCACACCTGAAGAATCGGAGGATGCAGAGTCCTTAAGTGCATCTCCTTTAGTGAATTAAAGGCCGACCTCTATTACGATATATAGATATGTGCAAGCGGGACATGAATGATACAGGTACTTGTGGACTCGTGGGAACAAAATGCCACGGACCCTGTTATGTGAAAGGGAACAGGGCCAGAGGGGGGGGGGGGGGGGGAACCAGGAAGCGATTGAGAATGAGGGAAGAAATAACTGATGAGAGTTGAGCGTCTTGGGCTGTGAGTTCAATGCCTCCTCATAGCGCAGTATAACAATATGGGGAAATACAGAAAGGTGTCAGTCAATCAATCAATAATAACGGTCATTATCATATACCGCATTGTCATGCTGGTCGGGCACTAGCTTATTAACAATCAGTCTGTTTAATCACCAGACTAGAACGGGCTTTTTGTGGACCTAATATATATTGTCAGTGAGGCGTGACTGCTGCCGAACTGATACCGGGGATGGTTGAATGAGCATACGTAAGCAGCTAGGAAGCTGGGTGAATGGAAAGAGGTACAGCAAAACAAGGGATTCTTGTTAAAAAAAAAAAGAAACTAAAGTTTTTATTAGCCCTCCTATACGGCCAAGAAACAAAATGTGACGAGAAATTCTTTATTGTTTTTTGAGTTGTTACACCCTTATTGCATCGTACGACGAGCTACTAGCCTCCGGTGACACAAGGTGTCACCATTCGGATGTAAAATCTGAAAGTTCACTCTATTTTTTTACAATGGTTCGAAAAGATCTATAGGCATTGGCTTGCTGAGCGTCTATGGATCAAAGAATACCACTGTTTTTGCGTCACGGATATTCTAAGGCTGAAAATATGGGAGTGACTGCAGTCAAACTAATACAAGGATTCCAGGAACATTTGACTGAAAAGCTTAACCAAATGGGGAAGCAGAAAAACGTGCACAGAACAACACAGATTAGGGAACCTTTTACTTGCGAATCCGGCAACGTATTTATGCAATAATCTGCAAATGATGTAGCAAGGTATTCATTAGGGAAACTAGTGTGAAGCTAGCTGATCGTTTCCGGGAACACCTCTCCGATATTGACAAGAAGACACTTAAACCAATCCATCTCCATTTTACAGCTCTGATGTAAAGATGAGGTAAAGATGACATATCTGTCACAGCATTCAAATCTTGCTCTGGCGATCACACTACGCGCCTCGCTTTTGAAAATCGCCTCATCCACCGCCTAGGCGTTCTTAGTTCAGCTGGCATCAAAATCCAACATACCTTCATCTAAACAATTTAACTCTTTTCACATTTTAAATGTCAATTCTTTTCTTTTCTTTCTTTTATTTGATATTATTACTTTATTATATCTATTTTCAGTATCATTTATGCATCAATAACATTTGTATTTCTTTTATTTCCACTGTCATATTACACATAAAAAAAATACTTTTTATTTTTTGCGACTATATGTTTTTAAATATCGTTTATTTTATTTTATTTCATTTATTCCACATCACATTTTTTTTTAAACGTTGCTGACGCCACCCCTTAGAGATCTGTATACTCTCCTCTCCTCGTTGTTATTTTTGTGTAGGTCACTTCATGTTTGACAAAAGCTGCCCGGTCGAAACGTTACATTATTTGTGTTGTTTTGTGACGTTTTTCTGCTTCCCCATTTGGTTAAAACTTTTTAAAAATTTTCCTGGAATTCAAAATTCTAAGGCTGCATGCAAACAATGATTGCGATCTAACAGGCAGTTTCCTCAGAAAATGGCGTGCAAGTGTCTTTATCTTTTGTTGAAAGAACTATAAAAGGAAACACCCCCACCCCCACCACAATATAATTACCTAAATGAATATGCTAATGTTAAACGCATTTTACAGCAATTATTCAATTATGGTTTTCATTAACATTCTGGCTGTGTTTGTTTAGAGGCTTTATCTACATTTCAAGCAAATATGAGCTGAAGTCTGCGCACACCGGAACGTCTGGAGATTCTTCAAGTTTTTTATTAACTGTACTATTGATCAAGAAGGTGTGGGGGAAACAGAAATTGACTGCTACAGAGCTGTTGTGAACGATTCCATTAACTGTAGTCCGAAGATACTGCATCGCCCGACGTTGCTTGGAAAATAACCTCATTCGTGAGTTTGTCATTCTCTTTTCGGAAGGAGTTAATATTCAGCATTATTTTCTCTAACACCGACATACGCATATTGCATGTTTTCGATTTCTTGTCTGTTTCCATTTCACGTCTGTAGCCCGAAATCAAAGCATTGTTTACGCCCCCCCCCACCCCACCACCCACTCCCAACCCCACGCCACACATAAATATTTTTTCAAAGACCCTCACCATTATGTTGATTATTTCTTTATTGTTGGCGTCGTCGTCTGTGGCATAGGCGTGAGAGTAGTTTTCAGGAAGAATACCATGGATCGTCATCGGAATTGCAGAATTCAATCTTCCTGCGACGTTCTCGTTAGACAGACCGAGCCAGATTGGTTAGCAACATCCGTTGTGATTTCTCTTGTTCTTTTTGCTCACCGGCTGTAAACTCCCTTGAAAAGTTCTGGTTGTTCGTCCACTTCTAGACTTTATAGTCTTATTCCGGAACATGTATTTTGCGTGCTCTCCTGTTTCACATATCTGGCTTTTGTGTATGCGAATTCTTTGTTTCTCGCGTCTCAGGCAGATTTAATCTCACCACGTAGGAAAACATTCATAATTGGTCGTCTTTTATGACATGCTGGGGGAGGGTGGGGGCAGGCAGTAGGTCTATTCTACCCCCCCCCCCACCCCACCCCCGCAATTAAAAATGGGACGCCGAAAGCCACATATATAACTCGGTGAAATGAAGTCAGTCCTTTCGAATTTGCCATTAACCTATTATCAATGTCAGAGAGACGAAAACGGATATGAATAAATGAAGAATTAAGCGCTTGTGTGATATTTTATATAATTTGTCATGGCACCTGGTGGTGTTTCAGTACATGAAAATAGTTATAGCGACATCATTGATAACGTAGATACGGAGAAATGATTTATTTATGATACGCCCTGCCAGAAATAAACTCGTAAAGACAAGAACTGATAAACGGAGAAGAGAGAATTTTAAGGCTCCAGAAGGAGAAAAAAAAAAAAAAATGGATGGCGGTCTATAGACAGGTGGATCTTCTCCTTGTTTTGCTTTTGAAGGGCTGTTAGCACGTATTATTCTTTTTACAAGGAGCGTCTGACAGAGCAGTTACAACTTGGGGCTGTCGTGTGGGAGACCCGGGTTCGTGCCCTGATAAGGTGATGGAGTTAACCTGCACAGTCCATGGCGACAACACTAGCCATGCCGCCCTAAAACCTCAGGCTCATGATCGTCCCGGCTACACCGCCCTCAAAATGTGTTAATACAGAAAGTAGTGACAATTTATTTTTGACAGTTGGGCTTTACAGCCAGAACTGTTGGGTTTGGGATTTGACGTAGCGTTGGCGACTAGACGCCCGCCTTCAGATCGGAATGATGTGGGTTCGCGTCACGACAGAGCCTGACTTTTATTCAAAAATGACCTTGACTTCCAGGTCGAAGAAGCTTTGAGTGGGTACCAGGTGCGGTCCTGGGAAGTGCAGGCGGTCGGCATGATGCTGACCACATCACTCACCAAGTGACAATTGATATTATCTCAGGTTGTTTTTTCCATAGCTTATTGTGGCAAACTTAAAACAAATAAAATAATCAGCTTATTGAATGTTGAATTAGGAATCGACATCACAGCACTTGGGACACTCCCATAAGGGCTCCTTCCCAATCTTCAGCAGCCAGTTCCAATTCTAGTGGCACCAGTAACCGTCTGATTGTATATCCGTCTCATCCTTCCCCTGAGTGTTGAGCGTCGGCCAGATCCCCTGGTAACTCCTCGCTGCGCCATTCTCCTCAGACCGTAATGGTCTTTTTGAGCATCCTGCACTGTTCACTCGTTCCCAAAGGGCCCTCGCAATATCTAGCTCGTCATACATCAGTTCTCCACCAAGTGTGCAGAACCGGCCAGTCTGTCTCTTAATTATTAAGTACAAAATAAAATAATCAGCTTAATATATGGCAACGTAAATCTTTTTTGTTTTTTAAACTGATATTTTGAAGTCGGCTCTGTGGCTTAGTCGATGCAAACGCTTCGTAATGCCGAGATGCCGGGTTCGATCCCAGTTGCGGGCCATTCTCCTTGCGTTGGTTTCGACAGTGGTATCAGGGGGCCGACCTTCCGGAAAAGAATGGCAAACTAATGGACGTAAATTTGCCTAGAGAAACAACTCAACAGCCAGGGGCTGCTGGGATTGGTTCTGCAACGTCCTGTAAAGGATACGCAACTAAACTTTTTTTTCCCAGTTTTATGAGATAACCTGGTGTAATTCAAAAACTGTAGTGACTTCAGAGCTTTTATAGCTTAGGTCTTCATCAAGTCTAAATCTGGCTCTGACAGCTAGGCTACGATATCTACGCCTATCAAGACAATACACTCGTTTTCAACAAACGCCTAAATAGTTTTTTTTTTTTCACGTATGCTTCCTGACGGCAGAGAGTAGGGACTATTCCTTTCCCCTCAAAATGAGGTATAAGAATCAACACAGGAACAAAAATATGATGATATGATAGTTTTACAGGCAAGTAGGGTTATTCTCACCAGAATCTTCTTGTCCTTTTCATGTCGTGAGGTTCTTAAGTCACATAAACCATGTAGTCTAATTCATCCATTCCGTTATATCGTATGCACATTCCTCGATAACATTAATAGAATCTTTCTTTGTGGGCTCTGAGGCCCTTTTATTGGAAAAACAAGTTCAAACCAACTGCCTCCCCAATAAGCATGTTGTTAGAGTCAGCTAACTGTGGGCATTCTTCAAAGGCGGAGTGTATCTGTCTGAGAGGCAAGGAACCAATAGTCTGCATACATATGTCACATCTGTAAAATGAATGTACAGGCAGTGGAAGAACAACCAAAACTTTCCGCTGGGGTTTACAGCCGGTGTTCCTCAGCAAGAAGATTATTAAAATTCTGTTTCAGAATAGATATAGAGAAAGAAAATTATAATGGCCTGGAGAGAATGAGGCACCTGGGTGTAACCGGAGGGTCTGGCCGGCTCACTACACTCAGAGGAAAGGCAAGACTGACTTTTAAACAGATTTTGACCGGTACCATCAGTACTGGAACTCTGCGCTGGCTGCTGAAGATGAGGACGGAGCATGCATGGGAATGCTTCGAATGCTTTTATGTCAATTTTTGACTCAACTCAACTCAACTGTTCAGCATTTGTTTCCTCTCTTTTAAAAACGTTATTTGCAGGGTTGTCCTTTGACGTTTTCATTTCCTCAACTCATTTGCTTCTCATTTCAGTGTACCTCTTTCTGGATTCTCTATTCGCCTCTTCCCAGTATATGATCTATCGTTATCTTATTTGTCCTGTAAATTTTGACACAAGGTCTGTCCGTGTGTTCGTCTGATTTATTTATTTTTCTCAAACTGATCCCATTAAAGATTTATCAGTTTCTTCATACATTTATTGTGGCAAGCATCACTACAGTGGTCCCAGGTTGTTAGCATCCTTTGAATATTTTTTCCAGGAATATGCTGGTGTGTTGGAAAATAAGCAAGCATATAGACTGGCTGGCTCAGCACCACTTGTTGGTGAATTGATGAATGACAAGTTAGATATTGTTAAGGCCTTTTAGGAGCGAGTGAACAGTGCAGAGGCGCAGATATATCATTACGATCAAATTAGAATGGCGCTGCGAGGAGTTACCAGGGATATGGCCGACGATCAACACGCAGGGAAAGGATGAGACGGATATACAATCTGACGGCCACTGGTGCCATCGGAATTGGAACTCTTCGCTTGTTGTTGAAGATGGGGACTGAGCACTTATGAGAGTGTCCCGAGTGATGTGATGTCGATTTTTAATTCAACATTGAACATTTTTTTTTCTTATGTATTTGGACACAGTCCTCCTTTCGAACAGCGAAAATTTAATATTGTCCGTTCAAAAGCACAGTGAAGATCAAAATCTGTTCTTGAAATTAAAGAAAACGAAAATAATGTCCACAGATAAAACTGGCTGTGACTCAAAAATAACAATAAATGATGAAGAAATTGAAAATGTCACAAACTTTGAATATCTAGGCTCTATAATAAACAACAATTGAGACAGTTCGACAGAAATGAAAAGGAGGATGGCCATGGCAATGCAAAGATTGAACAGCCTTAAAAGTCTATGGTTAAGCACCAGCAAGGAGATACAAATTAGAATTTTGAGAGTATGCATCTTCCCTGTGGCTACATACGGATGTGAGTCGTGGACTATCTCTCAGTCCTTAAGAAAGAGAATAGGGGCTTTTGAGCTGAAATGTTATAGAAAGATTCTCAGAATATCGTGGACAAAGAAGATGAGAAATATTGACATCTCAAAAGATCTGAACATCAAGGAAGATTGGCTAATAAACAGCATCCTTTCTCGAAAGCTGAAATATTTTGGTCATATCAAGCGCCACGACCGGTTGGAAAAAAATTATAACAGAAGGCATGATACCTGGAAAAGGGGGGGGGGGGCAGGGGCCGACCGACACGAAGATGGGCACAGGATATAAGTGACTCCTTGAGTGTGAAAGTTCAGGAGGCTGGAGAACTGGCAAGAGACCGAGTTTCTTACAGGCAGACTGTGATGAGAGCGACGTTCTGCAAAGGACCTGCTACATGATGATGATGATTTGGTCACATGTCTTGAATATACGATGTTTTTAGCAGAAAGTCGGTTATTTACATTAAGACACCCGCTTCGATTTCTGCGTATCCTCTTTACAATCAATTTTATGTAGGCCAGGGACGCTTCAGCATGTGGGCTTAGGAATCTTGAGGTCTTCCACTCGTTAACAAGAAAAAAAATGTCAGGAAAGTTTAAGGCGCCTTTGGCCAGTGTTTCCCAAATTTGTCTTAGTCACGACGCCTTTTTTTTAACTAACACTTTTCCACGGCGCCCTAACCTAAGTAAAACTATAAATATTCTTATGTAAGAAATATTTAAAAAAAAAAAAAAAATCGTGTATCTTCGAAAATTTCGCGGTGCCCCTGTGAAAAAGTCGCGGCTCCCCGGGTCGCAGCTGCGCATAGTTTGGGAATTGCTGGCTAAGGCGTTTTAAACTCGTTTCGTAATGACGCGGTGCTGGCGATTTGGCACTGGTCGTCTTAGGTTAGTTTCCACAGTTGGTCCGACCGTTTAATGGCAATGGCAAACTACTGAAATGTGCCTAGAAAAACCAAATCAGCAACAATAACAACAAAAACAAATGCTGGAATTTGTTCTGCCTCATTCTGTAAAGGAGAAGCAACTAAATGTCAGGTTAGGCAAAATGTTTGAGAACACTAACCCCGCCCCGTTTCATCAAGCCTGCTCGTCTTACACCTACCAAATTATTACAGAAGTTGTATTTGTAAGTTTTTGTTTATAGATAAAACATTATTTCAAAGCATTATCGTCATCATCATCTCTCTTCCGTAAGACTGCGTGTCGTTGGGTCACAAGTTGCTATTGACTATCTGATCAGCTCCCACCACCTATAACGGTCAAATGCAATGGACTTCATGATAGCATGCCTAAGATCTGTCCAGTTATTCAAGATCTGTACCAGGTCTATCTTGGTCTGCCTCTTGTCCTCTTTTCCTCTACTTAGCACTGTAGTATTCTGGTCTGGTAGTCTGGTAGTCTTGGTTTCAGCCTCATAGCAAACGGGTCACCCCATCTGTAGTATTGTTTTCAGGAATCCGTTAGATCTGTTTGCATGTCCATACAAGTGCATTTCCGGCTTTTTTGCTGAAAATAAAGAGGTTCATAGCTGCCATTATGTTGGGTAGTTTTCTACTCCGAGAAGAGCGGCTGGCCAAACGGTTAGGACGCTAGCTCTCATATGCGATATACCCTGGTTCGAATCCTCGGTAAGGTTAGGGATTTTTTTCTGTCGAAGGCAAAAACTGAAACCCTCACCTGCACAGTCCGTGGCGACAGCACAAGCCATGGGGCCCTAACTCCTCTGAATCAAAGACCCCTTTGCCTACATCGCAAGAGTGGTATACAAATGGCAGTAATTGGCAGTTTTGACGGTTATACTGCGATTCTAGCCACTTGTGATGTGGTCTCTTTGTGATATACCAAGAATATTTTCGATCTCATTTATAATGCCTGTATCTGTTATTCCACTTCAACTGTTAAGGTCTACATTTCACAGCCATACGCCAACCTACTGATTACTAGTTGAAATACTTTGTTTTTGGGGCACTATTATATTATTATTATTCACTTATCAAGGTTTAGACCTCTTGAGATTCCCTTCCTTAAACTTTGTAAGACACCGTTTCCCCTCGCTCTCTTTTCCTCACGTCCCCCACACCCGTTTGTGTGTGTGTGTGTGTGTGTGTGTGTGTGTGTGTGTGTGTGTGTGTGTGTGTGTGTGTGTAAAGATTCCCTGAAAGTAGGTACATAAATAGAAAAGCATATATGCAAACAGTCAGAGAGAAAACAAATGTGTAAACTTCGTTAGTGCTTATTTGCGTTCAAGCCGAACAGCAAACAAAATGTCGGGAAAGTCTGCTATCTCTGTGAATCAGTACTGGCCGAGTTGCTATAAGCGTCATTCCTTGTTTGAACTACCGGTTTGTCTTTGAATAAGCAGTACCCCAGCGGTTCGATTTATGTAAAGGATTATTGTCTACGTCTTATTAAGCAAACAGTGGTACAGTCCGTTCAGCATTTCATGAACACGTTTGCAATTTATTTTCTTGAAAACTGGCAGTGCAATCGCAATGATTTTTTTTTTTTTTATTATAACACTCGAATATTCATAACACAAAATATAGTACTATTCTTAAGTCTAAGTCCATTGATGCCAATTCCTTTGATCTTTTCAAAACAGTGTCAATAAGCAGAATGACATTATAGAGTTTACAGTAAAAATGTTAATTTAATTTTTTTTTAGAAGGCGCGTTTTCATAAATTAAGCCCGGTCCAGACTAAGGAGTCCCCTTGGCGGAGAGGCTAGACGCTCGCCGCTGACTGGAAGGTCGTGGGTTCGCTTCCTGGGTCGACCGAGCCTTGAGTGGGTACCGGGTGTAGTCCCGAGAAGTAGAGGCGGCTGACTACATCATCCATCTTGTGGCGATTAGTCTATAAAAATATAGATCTAGCCCTATATGCCCTATACGCCTAAAGGCATGGAAAAGGATCTTTTACTAACTAATTTTTTTTATAACTCAGAAATTTATATTAGGCATATTAACATGACTTCCTGAAACAAATTAAAGTAAATCGTTTATCTTCTTCTTCTTTTGTCAAAATCTGCTTGTGTCGCTAGGCGTCGCAGTCTATCAGATGATCGGCAACCGAGCCAGGGCGCGCTCAGTCGCTTCATATGCCGTGATGTTATGAAGTCTCAAGTTGTCCGTGACTCCTTCAATCCATCTTCTTCTTGGTCTTCCCCTGCCTCTTGTTGTTTCGATTTTCATGTTGTATGCTCTTGATGCTGGCATCGTTGGTTCCATTCTCATTAGGTGACCAAACCATTTCATTCTTTGCTTCTCAATAAATTTAACGATGGGTATTGTTCCAATAGTTCTTGTAATCACATCGTTTCTCACTCGATCTCTTCTGGTTTTATTCGCATCCATTCTCAAACGTCTCATTTCACAGGTGGTTAGTCTTCTCTCATGTTCTTTTGTTAATGTCCAAGTCTGACATTGATAACCTAATGTCGGTATAAAGATTGTATTTATAATTTGTCTTTTTATCTCAGCTGGGACAGCAGGGTGTTTTAAAATTGGGGCAAGCTGGTATGCGACATTGTTGGCTTGTTGGATTCTTGCTTCAATCTCTCTGTCTATTTTACCATTGGATGTAAAGATACTTCCCAGGTATTTAAATTCTTGCACTTGTTTTAGGCTGTGATCTAGAATCTTTATGTCAATGGTCTGTTGCTCTCTACTTATGCTCATGACTTCTGTCTTTTCAGTATTGATCTTCATATGATGCTTGAGGCAACTGTCGTGTAGTAGGTTCATGTGGTCTTGCAGCTGTTTACTATCACTGTCTATAAATCGTCTATAACTATACCAAAAAGGTTTCGTGATAAAGTTTATATATATTTTGTTTCATTTAGTATCAAGTAGCCATGAGTTCCCTTAGGCTCAGTATTATGGATATCGCAACCTTTCGGCCTTGATTCCATTGTAAATACTATAAATCTGGGAGAAATGTAGCTTTTCTGCCTACCCCCGGGAGTGAACCCGGACCACAAGGAGTTCGTCACCCGGTCACCGCGCAATCCGTTTTAGCCAACCACGCTAGAGAGCCGGGCAGTAATATATATATATATATATTGTGAAGATTAAAAAAAACAATAAAAAGACTATATTTAATATTCTCCATTAGTAAATTTTTTGGTTAAATGGCTAAATATGTAAACAAAACGAAAAAAGGTTATTTAAACGCTTGATGACGATTCGGTCATGTTACCACCATCAATGATGAAACTGTTGCTGGCATCCTGTCAAAATGAGCGATAGGTACAGCCACTGTTTGTGTGTGTGTGTGTGTGTGGGGGGGGGGGGTTGTTGTTTGTGGTGGCAATTTGTGTGCATGCTTCTGACAGACGGTGGCCTTTGCAGTTTGCTCCACCTAAAGACCTAAAACATATAGTTTTGTCGTTCAGCTACTGAGCTGAGTGCATAGTGCGACACAGTGAGCTTCATTTGAAGTGTTTTTCTGAGGTGACCACCATGGTGTTGTAACCGCAGATTCAGTAAACGGCTCGCGGTCTGTTGTCACAGAATTGGTTGTGCCTTATGTGATTAAAATTGATGGCGTATGCAACTGCTGATCTGTCTATAACGCTGCTTCCGTCAATGATGAACTGCATTTCTAACGTCAGACTTCTGATGGCTGCCTTGTATTTTTTAATATGTGTGCATGCTGAGATGACAGTCTGCGTCAATTAGTCCTCAAGGTCGTGGTGATGGACCTCGTGTGTGTTTTTCGTTGGCACGGGAACGGAGCAACTATTGGATGACACGTTTGCTTTGAAGCTGGAACTAAGATTACCAGATTTCCTTATTACCTTAGCCTAATAATGTGTTCCTCTGCTATTCTCCTGACTTTCCAGGGATATGTATTGTTTTGTGGTTTGTTCGGTGAGGCTTGTGTCGGTAGTAGGTAGTTTAATTAGCCACAGGGGAACTGACCGTTTGAAATTTTTTGCAGTTTGTAATTGCGTCTGCCATATCATCATACTCGAGTTCACTGGCGACTAGCCATGCAGTCCGTCGTCTAAATGTTTGTCTAGGTTTGGATGTTTCCTGCCTGGGGTATTAGTTAGGTTGAAGGCCTCTGGTAGCTGGGTGATCAGGGTCGAGGCCTGTGCTCGTCCAATAGTTGTACGCTAACTGCTGTCTGCTCAGCTTATGGGGGCAATTCCTAACGCGACCCCCATGATCTCCCTGCAGGCTCTTCTCCCCAAGGCTAGGATTGTAGATAGGGCTTGGTCTAGAATCCTGTCCCGTTTCTGCAGAATGTTCTGGCTCGCCGCCCTGTAAACTATAGAGCCGTAGTCTAAGTTCCCCCTAATTATAGCCTTATAAAGCATTGTACTTGTATGGCTTCCTCAGCCGGTCCCTTTAATTAGTCATAGCATGTTGTTATACGTTTTGCAACCCTTTTCTGCCGCCTCGAAGTGCTTTCTCCAGCTCAACTGCTAGTCTAGTTCGGCCTAGTCAAGAGTCTAGTTCAAATTCACAAGTGGTTTTATAGCTGGGGTCGCCGTCAGAGGTGAAGATTTATGACAGTGATGATGTATGTTTGCGGCTTTTATATCAGTGTATACACTCAATGTTATCTTCTGGATGCTGTTGGAAAGCGCCTTACGACGTTCAGATATGGCTGCATCTTTAAAAACTGGAGTTTGAAAGATTCATAACCCATAAAGAGTTCCTTTTTGTGGGGCTGTGTATAGAATGTTTTGGTTATTACAGCATTATTCAGCATTAATCTGTTAGATGTAGTAATTATCTTTCAAGCCCTAGGGGTTTTAAGGCATGGCACAAGTTCCTTTTATTTACGTAAGATAGGCCGATTACCTCTCACGCGTGTCAAAAATGGCCATTATTGTTTCTTTTCCTACACCTATTCTAAAAATGCGTCTCTTAACTACACCAATGCCCTGCCTAAAGTGATTAATTTGAAGTTGCAAACAAAATTACAGGTAAGTTTAGAGATGTGAAAGAGGTTTATTTGAGTTAAATCGTAGGGGTGTGGCCCTTATCGTCTCATTCTCTATGATTATGAAAACAATCTATGTTGAACTGATGGTTTCATTTCGAGTTTTTAAGTGTGAGCATTTTCCAAGGCTTTAATGTTGGAGATGAAAACGAATTTCATGATGTGCTTTTAACTACAAGCCTGATAGACATTATGTGAGAGGTGCGCTCGGGTCACCAGTGTTTATGTATCTTGTGATTATCACACACACACACACACACACACACACACACACACACACACACATGTACTTATTACATGACTATTAATTAAAAAACAAAAATATATCACAGCACTAAGGGCACTCCCATAAGCGATTTATCCTCATTTTCAGCAGCAAGCGCATAGTTAATGGCACCAATAACTAACTATATATCGCCCTACCTTTGGGGGATAATCGTTGGCCAAATCCCGCAGTCTCTCCTCTCAGGACCATTCTCCGTAAACACTGATGGAATATTTGTTCCTCCGCACCATCCACTGGCTTCCGAAGTACCCTTACAAAATCCAGCTTGTTATCCAGAGAACGCAGAACCAGCCAGTCTATCTGACTGTTCGTTTCTCAATATACATGCATGACCTCAAGAAAATATCCAAAGGACGCTAACTAACTAGGATTTCTAAGGCGATACTTGTTATTCTGCATGGAGCATGCCTGAATCCACCTTTCTCAGCATGCTCTGTAAGTGAGTTATAATTACGATATACGTGTACAATAAAGGTTGCTACAATGTACCTGCTACTCTTCCACGGTGAGACTCTCATACCACTGTTCGATAACCACAAAAAAGCTTTTTCTTAATTCATTTTTTTAGTAAACCGATCGCATGTGAAATCAAACCCTGGTAATCAATGCCAAATTATTGAAGGCATTTACCAACATCAACAGAAGATCGAATGGTTTGGCTATTGTGTACTACCAGCGCAGGCGCTGCACATGAACAGATCTGAAGCGAAAGCAAGATGCCGCCCCAAGGAAATATGAATTGTTGACATTGAAGAGCCTCTACATCGACACGGAATGACAATAGCCATTGATGTCCATCAAGCAATGGATCGCCGAACTGTTCCTCTCCATTACGCTGGGCCGCAAATGTGGAAATTGAAGATGACGATGATGACTAACACAAAGATACACAGACATACAGAAATCATGAACTTATCTGATTGACACAGTCTTGATTTATTTGCCTCCTCAAAGGTATAAATTAATATCATCGTTTGATAGACGCAAAAGTGCCTTCAACAACTTCTGGTGAAGTATGTATGACCCTTTAATATCAACAAAATCGCACACCGAATTATGATTTCCCGAAAGAACTAAAGCTAGCCTCATATATCCAGGGACTTTTCTTGTTGTTCACCCCATCTCGGTGACTCCGAGATTTCTTGGAGAATTCCCTAAAAAGTCAAATATTGGGAGAGGGGAAAAGGGGTAGTGGGTTAGTTTTAACAGGAGTTTATTTCAAACCCTAACACCCCTATTCTATTTATTTGACTATCCCGGGAACTCCCTACGAAATCTTGGAGTCCCCGAGATAGTAAATTCAAACAAAAGGACCTATACCCATAATCAGTAGAGTAAAAGGGACCCTTCAGGCGTATTAGGGATATAAGGCTAGATCTATATTCTGTAAACCAATCGGCACTTGGTGGGTGTTATCGGCAATGCAACATCAAAGTAAATGGAAAGAATCTCCAGCAAGTTGGTATGAGTTAAGATCTGGGTTATCTTCACGGTACTCCTGACAAGTGCATAGGTGATCAGATTCCCCCTTCAGTATATACAACAGCGTTCCGCGGATGACAGTTCCATTCCTTAGTTGGTTGACGATTTCTCGTGCGTCCAGTGTGCTTCTCGTACCTAGCGGTGCCGATTCAATTCCCCCACTTCCGGTCAAAAAAGGATGCTAGGCACGGGCACTGTTTGAAGAATAGTCAATTTTTTTTTACTTCTGCCAGACGGTGGCCTTTGCATTTTTGCTCAATTTGTAGACTGAAAAAATATAATTTCGTTGCTCAGATTCTGAGTTGAATGCATGGCGTGACACTGTGAGCTGCTGATTTAATTTATAATGTTTTTTCAACTGTGACCAACATATTGGTGTAAATTGTAGATTCAGAAAATTCCTGTTGTCGCAATGTTGGTGGTGCCCTTATGTGATTAAAATTGATCGTGCGTGCAACTGCTGATCTGTTGGTGACTTCTGCTATCATCCATTAACTGCATTTCTAATGTCGGACTGTTTGTGTTAGCACTTCGGATGGCTACCGTACGCTTTAGTGCGTGTTTATGCTAGATATGCTGAGACAGCAGTCTGTCAATCTTTCCACAAGGGACTGTGATAAACAATATGTGTGGTTTTTTGTGTGGCAAAGATGGGGTGACCCGTTTGCTATGAAGCTGAAACTAAGACTACCAGACTACCAGATCTTTATTCCCATTTTTTGCACTTGTAGCAAAGATGTGAAAGTGTTGCTCCCAAAATCCTCCGAACGTCCGACCACTCTTCTAATGGCGTTAACAATGTCAGCATGATCCATTGGCCGGCCCTCTATAACTAAGGCAGAGTCGGCTAATCTGCGGCTCTTACACTGCCAACGACACCCGCATGCCCTGGTACAAAGATAAGGGTAACTCCACACATAATTGAGTTTTGCAGTTACTCAATCCAGTATCTGCTAACAAAGCCCGACTAGACGCGCCTGATATGTTGATATGTTCTTTGTCAGTTGAGACGAGAAAGAGAATTCTTAAAAGTTATCAAAATCCTATCTTAGTATACGGAAGTGAATCATAGACAATTGGTAGACTAGTAAAAACTTATTTGGAAGCTGCGGAGAAGTGGCTTTTTAGACGAGTGACGAGAATACCCTGGACAGATAACTAGAGTAATGAAGATGTATTGAAAGTAACTGACTCACGAAGAGAACCGATTGCTCACATCACAAAGAGACAATCTAAATTCTTTGTTCATGTTATGAGAAGAAGAAATCTGGAGTACATCGTGACAGTTGGGAAGTTGGAGGCGAGGAGAGGCAGAGGAGGACCGAGAGAAAAGATGCTGGTCATACTGACATAATGGCATGGAGGATCATCTGTGTCAGAATTGATTGAAAGTACACAAAACAGAAGGATGTGGATAGACGTGACAACCAATGCCACGGGTTGGAGAAGAATTCCGGCAAAGTTGTTCAATGCTTTCTTATTTTAGTTGTTCGTTGTTTCCTGTGATTAAACTCCACTGAGAAACTTTTACTTTCTCACTGTAACCAGATAAGATACGCAACTACTACACTAACCGGATTTGCCGTGATTTAGAAACTAGACGCTAGCCTGTGGATAAGGAGGTCGTGGGTTCGGGCATTTACGAGGTCCGGATTTTTTGTCTTCAAAAAATGACGCTTGCTGCAACGTACAGTCCTGGGAAGTAAAGGCGGCTGGCGTGATTCTGACCACATCACCTACCAAGTGCCGTTAAGTCTATAAAATATAAATTCAGCTCTATATACCCAATACGTTCGAAACGCGTTGAAAAGGGACCGTAACTTTTTTTTTAACTTTACTTCTAAACTCGGAGGCAAACATCTGTTTCGTATATTTAATATCACTTCGATTCCCAAACATAGGCATGAAATTCACACTCCATAAAATGTATTTCCCAAAGTAATCGTCAATCTCTATTGAGTACTAAGTACAACAGCTTGTTCATGTGGCGATACTAATGGTAGTCAACTTACTAATGGCCATTACTCATGGGTCCCTCTTTGTGCCTGTCCTTGTTTATCTCTGCTCTGTCTCCATTATAAAGAATTCGTCTTTTTCTGTCTAGCGATTTCCACGTGTTGAAAAGGTCAAATAATCATCCCATGTAAGGGATTACAGACAGTTGCATACCTTTCATTCAGTGACATCTTTCACGAAACTCGCCACAGTTTGTTCATCTAAAAAAGTAAAAGTCCTTTTTTCTAAACCTTGAGGCGTAATAGGAATATAGTGCTAGACCTATACATTTCCATAGACCAATCGGCACTTGGTGGGTGATGTGGTCAGCATCACGCCGGCCACCTTTACTTCACAAGACTGCACCTGGTACCTACTCAAGGCTAGGTCGACCTGGGAGTCGAGGTCGTTTTTGGACAAATGTCCGGCTCCGTCTGGACGCGAACCCACGACCTTCCGATCCGCAGGCGGGCGTCTAGCCGCCAACGCCACGGCGACTCCTATTAATCTAATAATTTTCTGCAATCTGTCTCAGTTTAAACATTGTTGTTAAGTAAACAGCTGTCAACCGCGTAGTTATCACTTCTTCTTCTGCCTTTCTATCCCCCCAATGGAGCATAGGCCTTCAACCAACTCACACCAAGTCGTTCTATCCTTCGCCTTTAAATGGAGTTCTCCCCATGTCCTCCCCATCTTTCTAACTTCATTCTTCAGCTCTCTTTTGCATGTTTTTTCCCCTTTATTTCTATGCCCCTGAGGGTTCCAATGCAAAGACTTTCTAGTTATGGTGGTAGTTATCACTGCTTGTTATGTATTTTTCGGTAGGTTCATCTGAAGACCTGATAACAATGGGGCATGATTGTTTAAGCCAAAAAAATAATAAAGTCAACAGTTCATTTGTTTACGCTTCCCGGTCCACTAGAGCCGATTTTAGTGTACGGCTGTGAATCCTGACAATTAAAAAACACACCGGACAATATCTCAAGTCCTGAGAGATGTGGTTTTACAGAATAATCCTTAGCATTCCTTGGACAGGTAGGACGTGTCACTCAAATGTTTTGAAAGAGGTAGGTGGTTGAAGACAGCTTTTTACAAACAGAGAGATATTTATCATTAAGAAGAGGGAAAATGAAAAAATGTTGTGATTACTGAAAAGATTTGTGGATAAAGAGACAGGGGAAGACGGGGCGAGAAGTTTCTTAACAGCCATTTATCACGACATGGAAGGGTGCCAACACAAGAAGTAATACACACAGCTGCGGATCACAGATTGAGGAGGGGCATTATCGCCTACGCCACTCGACAAAGCACTTGTGATGATGATGTATCACAACTAAACTGGGTTAACAATTCAGTTGGTTTTATTTTTTTTTTTTTTGAGACGTCTTCTTCTGAAAGTCCATGGCCTGTGGCGTCGGTAGTCATATCTATCAACAACCTTCTGTCTTGTGTACTTTCAATCAACTCTAACCCAGATGATCTTCCTCGCCATGATGTCAAACTGTCCAGCATCTGTTATCTCGGTATCCCTCTGCCTCTCCTCCCCTCATACTTTCCTACCGCCACAATGTGCTCCAGTTTTCTCCTTTTCGTCACATGATCAAAGAATGTAGATTGTCTCTTTCTGATGCCGGCAATTAGTTCTATTCGTGAGTCCAGTTTCTTTCAAGATATCTTCATTACTGTTTTTATTTGAGCAGGGTATTTTTATAACCACATCTCCGCAGCTTCCAAATGAGTTTTTATTAATTTACTAATTGTCGATGATTCACATCCGTATGTCAATATAGGATTTTTTTTAGCTTTAAAAAATTATCTTCCCCGTCCCAATTGACAAAGAAAGGTTGCATAAAATATTCTCCATTTTGTAAAATGCTACCTGCGCTTGAGCTATACGACATTTAACTTCTGTAATACATCTTTTATCTGCTGTTATCAGAGTACCCAAGTACTTAAATATGTCAACTTGCTTGCGGTTTGTATAATTTACTTCAATGTTGCATATTGGAGGGTCAGCTTTCTTTTAATCACCATTACTTCTATTTTTTCTACTTCTAAGAGCCTTGTTTTGACTTTCTGTTACAATTTTATCCTTCATTGCTTGCAGCTGTGTTTCATTTTCAGCGATCAACACTATATATCGTCAGCATATCGCAGGTTAACATTATGCCGACCAACCGCCACTCCTAGTAGTACCTACCAACATACGCAGAGTCCGTTGCTTGGGCGTTGCGAGTCCGACTCGTAAATCCAGCCTACCGCGATTGAACCGACTGCTGGCTGCATGGATTTTTATAGTGGTATGGGACGTCGCAGCCTCAAATCGGTACCAGGATTGGCTGTCCTGGTGAAGTAAAGACGGCCGGCGTAATGCTGACCATATTACCCACCTTGTGCCGATTGGTCTGTAAAAATGTGGGTGCTCTTCCCATATACCCGATACGCCTAAAGGCGTGAAAATGGGATCTTCACTTTATTTTTTACTTACTTACTTACTTACTTACCGACATATAGATAAAATAAAGGAAGTTTGAAGTTTAAACAAGGGATCAACATCATACCACATGGGTTGTAACCCATAAGTGCTCCGTTCTTCTTTTAACTCAAGTGCGTGGTCTTCAGGTATGGTGTCTGCCTCGAGTGCTAGAGGTTCGGGGATTCAATGCCCAGTATAGGCTTGGATTTTTTCAAGGGTACTTGGACTTCTAGTAATTTCCCTTGGTCTCTGGGAATGAAATCAGATGCCCGTGTGCATTGTTGCGCACGTAAAACAAATCCCTTGGTAGTTGAAAATCGAAAAGAGTAGCCTAACGGTGCTGCCGGGCATATTTTGGCGTTTAAAAAAATCTACCCAAAGTATTTCGGGATCCTCACCCATGCTGCAGAACCTGTGAACTAAGTTGAGCTTCTTCGGACTCATACTTAAGTTATAAGAAGAACGGAGCACTTATGGGTTACTACCCGTGTGCCATAATGTTGATCCGTTGTTCAAACCTCAAACCTCATACTCAGTATGGTATGGCGTTCCGAGGCATTTCTCTCTAAGTGGCTACTCAGTTTGATTTCCTGTCTATGAATGCAATTGAGAATTAATTCTGTGCCGACTTCTTCTCTGACGACTTCACTCCTGATTGTATCTCCTCTGGTCATTCCTGTAGCCCATTCCATATATTTTAATTCCATGCTTACTAATTTTCAAATTTAATAGCAAACTACTGAACGCATAATGACTAATTACAACCACAAACAGCTCAAAAACATTGCAAGGAATGATTCTTCATCTTCTGTCTTTCTAGCCCCCAATGGATCATAGGCCCCCAACCAACTCACGCCAAGTTGTTCTATCCTTTGCTTTCGCATGCAGCTTTCCCCATATCCTCCCCATCTTTTTAACTTTATTATACAGCTCTCTTCCCTATGTGTTTATTGGCCTTTCTTTATTCCTATGCCCCTGTGGGTTCCAATGCAAAGACATTCGAGTTATATTGTTCTCCGGTTTTCTCAATGTTTGACCGCTTTATCTACTGGAGCTTGCATAGTTCTCGCCCAAAGCTCTACAGCAGTGTTTCTATCATACCATTTTATTCCATATATTCTGCGAAGGCACCAGTTTATGAATGTATGTAGTTTATTAGTAATTGCCTTAGCTGTTCTCCATGTTTCCGCCCCATACAAAAGTACTGATTTGACGTTAGAACTAAAAATTTTAAGTTTAGTATTTCTTTTAATGTCTTTTGACCTCCACAAATTCCCTAGTGCTAGAAAGTTACTCTTGCCTTTTGTAGACTTATTTTAATATCTATATCAGTTCTCCAATCTTTATCTACATTACTGCCCAAATAGGTGTACGACTCCACGTCTTGGAAAGGGATGAGTCTGCAACGTCCTTAAATAAGGCGCAACTTACTTTTTTTTCTTTCTATTTTAGTTTGCAAAATATATAACTAGTGGTTGAGAACGGGGCCCTGGTATTTATTGAAGTTTAAGTGAAGACTCCGTGCACTTGGCTGTTAGACGGTGGCTTTCTGTAATGTAAATGTGGCTTTTCAATTAATCGTTCGAAGCACTTGTGATATTCTAGATACGGCGAATTGCAAATTAGAAGGCAGCCGCAACGAGAGAGATATCAAAAATGAGGTGGTGACGTGGAGGGGATATAGAAAAAAAAAAAAGAAAGAGACAGGGAAATTGAAAGAGAGTGAGAGAAGCGAGAAGACAAAGAAGGAAGGGTAAGACAGACAGACAGAGAGAGAGAGAGAGAGAGAGAGAGAGAGAGAGAGAGAGAGAGAGAGAGAGAGGAGTGGGGAGAGAAAACGAAGTACACAAAGGAAACGTAGACAGAAAAATAATAAACAGACTTGGAGAAAAACAGAGAAAGGAGGATGAGAGAGAGAGAGAGAGAAGAAGGGCGGTGGGGGAGATTCGAAAAAGAAAATAATAGTGGAAATGTCTATCATTGTGCAGAAAGGGTTATAATAATGTAGAATACTGGTTGAGAGAGAGAGAGAGAGGCAGACAGAACAGACAGACAGAGATAAAATCATGAAGGAGAGTGAAAACAGAGAAAGAGAGTCTTCTCTCTTCTTCTTCTTCACTTCCTGTTTTACCGCTGTGGGTGTCGAAGGTTCTGTCTCTAGCTCTTCTGGCCGCCTCGACCATAGGCACATCGTGCTGTTGTAGAGTTTCTCTGATTTTATCCTTCCATATTGTTCTTGGTCTGCCTCCTGCTCTACGTCCTTCTTCTCTTTCCATGTATGCTTTGTATGGTATGGTGTCACAAGGCATTCTCTCTAAGTGGGCAAACCATTTCACCTGCTGTCTTTGTATGTAATTTAGAATTGGTTCTGTGCCTTTTTCTCTTATGATCTCATTCCTGATCTTATCTCGTATGGTCACTCCTACAGCCCTTCTCAGACATCTCATCTCCATCGTTACCAATTTAAGAGAAAGAGAGTAAAAGATAAAAAAAACAGGAAAAAGTAGACAGAGAGTGAGGAAATGAGGGTTGAAGGGCAGAAGCGAGAAAAAGAGAAAAACAGGAGAGCAAGGTAGAAAATAAAAAGAAAGTGCAGATAAAAGGCAGACACAAAGATAGAGAGAGCACCAAAAAAAAAAAAAAAGAACGCGAGAGAGAAGAGAGAGAGAGAGAGAGAGAGAGAGAGAGAGAGAGAGAGAGAGAGAGAGAGCGAGAGAGTGAGAAGGTTGGTGAATTCGATAGATGGTGAGTCGATGAAACAAAATGTGAGTAAAAGGGGTAATTGGTATGCCCGGACATTTTTGAGATAAAGTCAGTCGACTCTTCTGAACAAATTATTGAATTTGTAGGGTCATGATTGGACAGAGTCCGCGGGTCTATGATTGGGTGAAATTGTATGTTTATCATTAAACTGGAAATAAATTGACGATAGTGGGAAAATGTAGTAGACTGAGAAAGACACAGACAGACAGACAGACAGACAGACAGACAGACAGACAGACAGACAGACAGACAGACAGACAGACAGACAGACAGACAGACAGACAGACAGACAGACAGACAGACAGACAGACAGACAGACAGACAGACAGACAGACAGACAGACAGACAGACAGACAGACAGACAGACAGACAGACAGACAGACAGACAGACGGACGGACGGATGGACGGACGGACGGAAGGTCGGACGAACGGAAGTTCGGACTGACAGATAGAAGAGATTGAAGATAATGTCTTCTATCATGATCTCGAAGTGCTTGACAAGGTTCTACTCTGAGGTCGTGTAAACGCAATAGAGGCTCGTCAGTATTCACCAGTCTAGTCCCTATAGCGTTGATAACATCTGCTCTGCCATACTTCTTCCGTGTGGCGGGTGCTAAATTGGCCAGCTGGTCTGCTCCTTCGTTACCCTTGACTATGCATGCTCATATGTGTAGATCAATGGACGTTAAGTCTGAAAACTATAGCTTCTCAGTTTTATAATTGACACTTCCTATCTCTGAGATAAACGATAGAGAAGGGCTGGGTCCGTAGGCAGTTGTTAGTGGCTCTACTGCGTTCACGGCTGACAAGGATTAGCTTCCTTTTCGAGCCAGGACATTTGGGGTTCAAGGAAATGATCAAGCTGACATACTTACAGGTAAGGCTACTGTGAAAGCCGGACAAGCAATGCACCACTGAATGCTCTTTGTCATACAAGACGTTTGCGAGAACTGTAAATCTGCAACCATGGTCAGACCGCAAGAACAGCAAGTTAAACGGGGTGTCACCAAACAAGAACACTACGCGGATAGCCAAAGAAGAACAAACACAGAACTGATGTCGTCAGCCGCTACACGCTGTGGGATTAGCAGAGGAGGGGATCCGAGCACTTATGGACTGAGTGGTTCCACGTGCAGTGAGGAAAATCTGTCGACCAACTAACTAGCTAATTCATACTTTCAAATTTGGGAAGGTTCTTTGGGATAATATGCTTTTCTGTAATAGAAAGGTCCATTTTCCACACCTTTAAGCCAATAGGGCATATGGGGCTAGAACTATATTTTTTTTAAACAAATGGGGTGATGTGGTCAACATCACTTCCGGCCGCCTTTACTTCCCCGGACTGCACTCGGTACCCACTCAAGGCTGGGTTGACCTGGGAGTCAAAGTCATTTTCGAAAAAGTCCGGCTCAACTGTTATAGTGGTCAAGGCCTTGTGGGAGCACGTGTGAAATTCAGAAACCCCCCCCCCCCCCACCCCCAATGATCATCACTGTTTAGAGTGTTTCAGCGAGGACTGACGAGGAGATCTGGGAGTCACGGTGGCTGAGCGGCTAAACGCTCCTCTGCGGATCAGAAGGTCGTGGGTTCTATCCCTGGCAGGACTTTTATTTTTAAATGACCCTGTCTCCTAGGTCGAAACAGCCTTGAGTTGGTCTATAAAATATAGGTCTAGCCCGTTATACTCTATACGCCTAAAGGCGTTGAAAGAAGGGGCCCTTTACTTACGAGAAGATCTGGCCGATACTCGACACTCAGAGGAAAGGCAAGAGGGACATATAATGAGACTGCTACTGCCACTCACTGGCTTAGGAACTCTGCGCTGACTGTTGAAGATGGGGATGGATCGCTTATGGGAGTTTCCAGAGTGCTGTGATGTCGGTTCTTGAATTAACCTAACTGTAGCTTTGCTCATCATCATCATCATCAAGTGCCCCGCCAACTGATGTAGGCGTTCATGCGCCGCCACAGATCTCTGTCTTTGGTGTTCTGCATCGATTCTTAAGTCTTAAGCTATCAACCATCTTTCTCTTGGTGTGCCTCTGCCTCTTCTACCAGAGATCTTTCCAGCCGTCACGATATTTTCCAGTGCTGCTTTTGCCGTTACATGACCAAAGAATGTTATCTCCTTCTCATTGTCGTCTATAATGTTTTACCTTCATTAGCCATTTCCAGGCAATCAGTGTGGGTTATTTTGGCAGTCTAAGGTATTCTCAACATTCTTCTAAAAACATCGCTTCTCAGTTTGGTCACATTCCAAGATTCACTAACATACAACATAACCGACTCGATAAATTATTTCAGTACTCGTTTTCTAATATTTAATGAGAGTCATTTATTACATAAAATACTGTTAATTTTCTGAAGGGCTGCCTTTGCCTGGCCAATTCTGCTCCTAATTTCTGTCACACATAGTCAATCTGATGTTATAAATGTTCCCAAGTACTTTAATTTATTGACTTGGTTAAGCACTTTCCCTTCTATTTCTATTTTGGAGTTGTCTTCTGCGTTGATATGACAATTGCAGCTCTGCTTCCATTCCGGATTTTCATAAAGTTCTGACGGCTACATCTGTATTTCTCTGAAATTCCTGGCTGCAATGCTATGCATATCATGACATAAATACAGGCGCATGATATAGTGACAAATTGAAATGGAACTCAAAAGTTATAATGGAATTGGCCAATGCAGAATTTTTTAGGATCTCTTAAATGTAAGGAAAGCATTTGAAATCAATATGCTAAGGCGTTTGTTAACAGAGAAACGCAAAGTGGGGAGCAGAGAGGAAAGAGGTGGGGAAAGAGTTTGGAAAAAGGGGGGGGGGGGAGGCAATATTTTAAAGGTGGTATACTGAAGTATGTAATTGTCAGGGAATGGGGAATGGGGTCTAACTACATTAGACCTTTCTCATCAAAACTGTTTCGGTCCGAGCGAACGTTGAGGACCAAATCATCATGGTTTGAAGTGGATGTTGCAGTGGAACGTGACCTGTCGACCTGGCCTACACTCAACACTCAGACGAAGGGCAAAACGGACATTCAATAAGATTGCAACTGGTGAAATCGGAAGTGGAACTTTGTGCTGGCTGCCGAAGGTGGGGACGGAGCGCTTATGGGAATATCCCTAGCGCTGTAATGTGGATCTTAACTCAGCTCAGTTTTACAAGTTGAGAAAAAAAATTGTAGTCTGATAATCTGGTAATCATAGTTTGAGCGTCATAGCAGACGGGCCTCCCGATAGTTGCTCTGCTTCTGTGCCAAAAAAGAACACCCAGAATATTCATCGCTATCTCTTTTAGAAAAAACTGGCACAAACTGCAGTCTCAACAAAGCCAATAGCATACGGAAAACGCACTCCAAAAGCATAAAGCAGCCACCAGAAGTGCTAACACAAACAGTCCGACCATAGAAATGCAGTTCATCATCGACCGAAGCAGCAGTTACAAACAGAGCAGTAGTTGCACACGTGATCAGTTTTAATCACACATGTCACCACCAATTCTGTTGCAACAGGCCACTTTTTTTTTTAATTCTACAGTTTACAACACCACGCTGGTCGCTATGTGGAAAAAAATTCAAATGAAATCCAGAGCTCACAGTATCGTGCCATGCACTCAACTCAGTAGCTGGGTGACAAAACTATATCCTTTCAGTCTACAAACGCAGGAAGATGCAACAGCCACCGTCTGTCAGAAGCAAAAACTTGCCACGACTATAAACAGTGACCGTACCTGTCGTCTGTTTTGACCGGAAGCAAGGTCTGACGCAGCTTCACCAGCCTCCCCTTGACCAGGACGTTTCGGAGTGACGGTGGATATCGGCGCCGTGGCACAATGCTACATCATACTTCGCCCAGTGCTTTTAATCCCAACTGTTTGTCCTGTTTACTACATATACCGACCTGGACGTATCGGTGTGAAAAG
This sequence comes from Candidula unifasciata, assembly GCA_905116865.2. NCBI lineage: Eukaryota > Metazoa > Mollusca > Gastropoda > Stylommatophora > Geomitridae > Candidula > Candidula unifasciata. Next base: position 74,986 of record CAJHNH020003015.1, read on the forward strand.
GGTCATATTCAGAATCATTTTAGCAGTAATATGACCATTGGGGGGGGGGGGGCGTGGGGGGACCAGTGTGCTGACGCCTATACAAAAAGCACTCACAAGAATGCAGTGTAAATGGTCGATAATATTAAACATAAATTTATTTTACTGGCACTTCAAAAAAATGGTGTTAAAAGGTAAGATAGCACAGTATGAAATTACTATGAACATCATATTCGGTTGGTCACTTGACATATACAGATTAGTATAGAACCCCATACCCACCCACCTTTCATACCCACCCACATCCCCCCTCCACCCTGGTTTTAAATCGGTTGGTGGGTAGATAGTTAATAACCTGCGATAAGCTGACGATATAGTTTTGATCGATGAATATAACTGTAATATCAAGTGAAAACAAGGTTCTTAGTTTGAACAGCAGAAAAACAGAAGTAATGGTACTTACAAAGAAAACCGACCCTCCAAAATGCAGTATCAAAGTAAATGGGACAAACATAAAGCAAGTTGATATGACTAAGTACTTAGGTAGCCTGATAACATCAGATGGAAGGTGTATTAAAGAAGTTAAATGTAGAATAGCTCAAACTAAGGTAGCATCTTTAAAATGAAGAATACTTTGTGCAGTCTTTCTTGGTCAAGAAACGAGAAAGAGAATTCTCTAAACCTATACAAATCCTAGCTTGATGTACGGAGGTGAATTATAGACAGTTTGTAAATTAGTGAGAACTTATTTTGAACCTGCGATGTTGTGGTTTTAAAGACGAATGATGAGAATACCCTGGACAGATTAAAAAAAAAAGAGCAATGAAGATGTCCTGAAAGAAACTGACTCACGAAGAGAACTGATTGCCCTCATCAAAAAGAGACAATCTCCATTACTCTTTTTATCTATCCAGGGTATTCTCATCATTCTTTTTTACCACCTTCCCCTCCCCCTACACACACACACATTCACATATATAAAGCATATTGGAAACGCTAACTCCAGTAAATTCAACAAATCTAATAAGACGTATTTTATCTGCCGACTAGACACACCTAATCGGCCTGATATCTGTGAATACAACTTTGAAACCATTTCGCAAAATTTGTCCGGACAGAATCTCTACATATTCTGTCAACACTTCTGCACTTTGTACAAATTTAAATACACAATGTGTCCACAGTGTTACATCTGTTGAAAGATTCTTATGCTTACCACTTCTTCGTATAATTTCCTCTTTCGTATATTTAAATTTACATTATTATTATTATTATTATTATTATTATTATTATTATTATTATTATTATTATTATTATTATTTTTTATTTTTTTAATTGAGCATTTCGAGCTCTTGATTTTCATTGTGTTTCCATTCATATCTTTTGTGACACTTTTTAAAATAGTTATTTTTTTCTTTGGTTCGATCATTCTGTAATTGCCATTCTATTTCCATTTAGTCACTCTATGAGTTTTTAGGTTTATGTCTATATAATATTGTTACTGTCTTCTTGGTCTGCCTCGCGGTCTGTTAGCATTTGTGTAAGCAGTTTTCGTTTCTATGTTATCAGTCATTCTCTCTATGAGCCAGGGAAAAAAATAAAACATAACGAAAAGTATGTCAGCGAGCTTCCCAATATAACAAACACAAACAAAACATGAAAGTTTTGGCTATGGAGCCTTCTTCAGCACTTACATAGATTTGACAATACTACACAAATACACAATACCAGCTATCATTGTATCTGGTGGCAGCCAGGTCGATGTCTAGAAAATAGTCTGGCGAGGCAAGTGGGGGCAGGAAAAATAAATATTCCGGGATATGCCAGGGGTCGTCACTCGATAATAAGATTAAACTGTGTAGGCAGTTCAGCCCCCTAGGAGTTAGATGAAGCTTTGTTGGCAGTTTAGTCTACTGGGCATCACAGTTCCCATAGTGCATTTGCATCAAATTTCAAGAGACTTGCGAGCGCTGTCGCTGGCAAAGTCACATTGCAGTCTGTTAGCCTACATGATGTCAACAATTAGGGACAATTTACCCATTTTCTAAATTTTCTTATTGTTTCTCCCTCTCGGTTCTCCGTTCCATTATTTGCAACTCTGATGGTCCAAAGATTTGACACTAAACTGTTACACTTTTTTTTTATCATCATGAAGTCAATAAATATCTGTGTTATATGTGTTATTGTAAAGTCAATATGAACCGACATTTTTAACTGATTGTTAAGAAATATAAACTGACATTTTAAACTGATTGTCAAGTCAAAATAAACTGACATTTTAAACTGATTGTCAAGTCAAAATAAACTGACATTTTAAACTGATTGTCAAGTCAATATAAACTGACATTTTAAACTGATTGTCAAGTCAATATAAACTGACATTTTAAACTGATTGTCAAGTCAAAATAAACTGACATTTTAAACTGATTGTCAAGTCAATATAAACTGACATTTTAAACTGATTGTCAAGTCAATATAAACTGACATTTTAAACTGATTGTCAAGTCAATATAAACTGACATTTTAAACTGATTGTCAAGTCAATATAAACTGACATTTTAAACTGATTGTCAAGTCAAAATAAACTGACATTTTAAACTGATTGTCAAGTCAATATAAACTGACATTTTTAAACTGATTGTCAAGTCAAAATAAACTGACATTTTAAACTGATTGTCAAGTCAATATAAACTGACATTTTAAACTGATTGTCAAGTCAATATAAACTGACATTTTAAACTGATTGTCAAGTCAAAATAAACTGACATTTTAAACTGATTGTCAAGTCAATATAAACTGACATTTTAAACTGATTGTCAAGTCAAAATAAACTGACATTTTAAACTGATTGTCAAGTCAATATAAACTGACATTTTAAACTGATTGTCAAGTCAAAATAAACTGACATTTTAAACTGATTGTCAAGTCAAAATAAACTGACATTTTAAACTGATTGTCAAGTCAATATAAACTGACATTTTTAAACTGATTGTCAAGTCAATATAAACTGACATTTTAAACTGATTGTCAAGTCAATTTAAACTGACATTTTTAACTGATTGTCAAGTCAATATGAACTGACATTTGTAACTAATTGTGATGTCAATATAAAATGATATTTTTAATTAGTTGTGAAGTCTATATAAACTGACATTTTTCACTGATTATAAAGTCAAATTAAGAATGGACGTTCCCCTAATGTCTTATTAGTGCATTTGTGAAGGTGTAGTTGCGTTTGTAGTTATGAAGTCAATGTTCAGTGATATTGATAACTGTTTACGAAGTCAGTTTAAGACTGGTTAGTCTAATCAGTTGATTGTGGTTTTTTTTTTTTTTGGTTTTTTTTTTTGTGTATTACGTACAACTGGATGTTTTTTTTTTTTTCAAATATACGCAATTGACTGTATTTATGTTTTCACATCCCTTAAGGTGATTTTTTAAATCTTTTTTTTATATCTACGCCGCTAATTGCCCCCCCCCCCTAATCTTTCCAACCCACTACTACTGTCTGTGTCTGCTTTTCCTGTCACAAGTGTTCGTATTTTTTTTTCCTATCACTAAAACTGTTTGTATTGGTATTTATTTTGCCTACGACTATAAGTGTGTATCTGTTTTGCCCACCACTACAGGTGATTTCCCTTTTTCCTCCCACCAAAAAATTTAATTGTATTTGTTTTGCACCCACTAAAACTGACTATATTTTTTTTTTGTCCTACCAATACAGCTGATTGTTTTTGTTTTCCCCATCCTTACAGCTAATTGTTTTTGTTTTCCCCATCCTTGCAGCTGATTGTATTTGTTTTCCCCATCCTTACAGGTGATTGTCAAACCTATGCAATCTCTGGCCAAGCGTTCCCGGATTATGCTGAAGGTCTTCATTGCCTGGGCACTAAGTCTGCTGTTTCCGATACCCCAGCTGTTCATCTTTGTACAGTACGACTCCGGACTCAAGTACGATGGGACACCACGTCGCATCTGTGGAAGCCGCGGCTATACGGCTCCCTGGCAACGGAAAGTCTACTTTACTTACACAACAGTCTACATACTCATCATTCCTATGGTTATCATTCTGTACTGTTATGCGAAGATCATCAAAGTGGTTTGGATTCGCGCGAAGAATGAAACGAATTCTTGTGTCATGCAAAAAGGCAGCTTTAAATCAAACAGTACTTGTTCAACCCCTGCCAAGAGTTCATCCAGTGCGGGGACAGAGAAATACGAACTGGAAAACAGTAGTGGATCATGTCCTTGCGGATGCGACATCAAAACCACAGGAAGCCCAAAGCGAAGTGAAATTGTGAAGCGAGGCCTGCAGAGGAAAAAAGATAAAAATTCCAACCGAGGAAATTCATGTAATAAACCAAATTATAAACGACATGAATGGGATGATGAAGACTCGAAGCCCGGATCACCTAGGATGAGTGTTCGTAGAGGGTTGGTATCTTCCTCCAAGAGACGTGTTCTCATTATGACACTAATGGTTGTTGTCAGTTTTATGATGTGCCACACGCCCTACTTCTGCATTACCCTCGTGAGAATCTACAGCGATTACAAACTCAAACTCGAAATGGCTATGGTTGTTAGTGAGTTTCTAGTCCTTGTACACAGCACTTTGAATCCTATTCTCTACGGACTTTTTACGTTACGGGAATATCATATAAAATATGTAATAGCATTACTTATGTGTTCCAAACGGTCTTTGGCGCAACCACGGAAACGTTTCGTCCACTACTCCGAGGAGAGACACGAGCTTCTCACCAGTGTCCGGTCTAGACTGGTCAGCTTCTCCCACAACGGCCGAACAACAACCGTTGTTGCACACAATAATTACAATACAAACATCCACATTAATACACCTATCAATCTAAGCTCTAATACAGACAGAGCTCCGAGGTTGGAACAAGTGCCTCAGAGCGTATCACCCTCCAATAAACCATTTTCTTCTCTCCTGGTCGTGAAAGATTTCCGCAGCAAATCAGTGCCTATCATAGCCAAGAAAATGAGAAAGACGGAGCCGAATAATTCAGACACTGTTATGTTTGACAATGTAGATGCCGATCAGTCTTCCAATATTGATAACTGCTCGTCCGAAAAGAAGAAATTATGGAAGTTGAGCTCCAGACAGCACCTAACACACAGTGCCTCGCAATGACACATCCATCTTACCAACAAGTATTTCCGTGGACGGGAAAATCGGCTTATCAAGTGCAGCTATTAATACCACTGAGATGACATAATCTTTAACTGTCACCGATAACTGTCATTGGCTTCCATATTAATTATCTTTATATCAGTTTTCGTCGGCGTGTCTGATTTAGGAGTTTGCGAAAGGCGGTTTGTCATTTCGAGCTACCCCTTACGATTCCAGCGAAGTCCGTGGCTTAGGCGATGCGAGTCCGACTCGTAATTCCAACCTACTGCGATCGAAACCCACTGCTGGCTGCGTGGATTTGTATCATGGTATGGGGCGTCGCAGGTCGACCCAGCCTAAAATTGGTACCAGGGTGATTATCATGGGGAAGTAAAGACGACCGGCATAATGCTGACCACATTACCCACTTAGAGCTGATTGGTCAGTAAAAAATGTGTGCTCTTACCATATGTCCTATGCGTCTGCGGCGTAAAAAAGGATCTTTACTTTTACCTTAACATTGCTATTCCAACAGCGGGTCATTTGGTATCAGACCGCTTTGCGTTGAATTTGACAACCGCATGGAGAGCCAATCAAAGGCAATCATCATCTTCAATTTTTACTTCTTCCTTTAAGTGACGTGGGGGAGGAACAGTTTACGATCCATTGCTTGATGGGCAGTAGTCACTATTGCCATTCCTTGTCGATGTAGACAGTTTTGTTTAGGTCATCAATCCATGCTCTGCCAGCTCGGCCTCCTGATTTCACTTTAGATCTTCTCAAGTGTAGCGCCTGCGTTGGTGGTTGCTCTGACTGCATTCTTACTAGATGACCAAACCATTTGATCTTGGCGTTCTTGAAGAATTTGCTGCATGGCGTTGTTCTTACAGTCTGTCTGAAAATATGGAGTCCAGCTTTGTCTCTTCTAAGAGACCTCATTTCACAGGTGTTAATTTTACGTAGCTTAGTTTTTGAAAATGTCCCAATCTGGCAGCTCGGTGTTGGTATGAAAATGCTGTTTATAATCTGTTTTTTTTGGCCCTAATACTTATGTTTAGTTATTTTAATAAAGGTGTCAGTTGGTATATAAATGTGATGGCTGTTTGCCATCTTGTTTCTATTTCCAGATCTACTCTCCCCAGAATATACTTCCTAGATATGTAAATACTTTAACTTGCCTCAGACAAGTACCATTGAACTCTATATTTAGCTGACTATGAATTCTACTGAGCTGCATTATGTTAGTTTTAGAAGTAATTATTTCCGTGTTCTAACGTCTGTAAGTTGAACAGAGCATGTTCAAATTTCTTTATGTCTACACTCTTTATTGTAGAACAGACAGTTTGGTTGTGTTTTGTCCATTTTTTAATATCTGGATTACGATTTCTTCATAATAGCACACAGCTGAGCATAAAACTTGCCTTGCAAATCCACAAACAGTCAAAAATGAATGGGTTCTCATGCAACAACATGTAGAGAATGCTCACTTAACTTTACTAATCGTAAATCTGAGGTGATGACTGCAAGAAGGCACTTATTTGGAAGATAGATGGGTGATATTATCAAGTAAAAAGCAAAGGACCCCTTTCCTAAGATTTCATGTGTATGGAGCTAATATGGCTCTACCGATATTCTATAGAAAAGACTGCACTCTGTGGATTATAGGGTCAACATCACGCCCGCCGCCTTTATTTCCCAAGATTGTACTTTAAACTGGGTAGAGCTGGAAGTCAAGGTGGTTTACAAAGTGTGAAGATGAGGTATACTGCCTTTCCAACAAGCATGTCGTAAGAGTTGACTAACTGGGCGCGTCCCTCGAAGTTGAAGTACATTTGCCAGACCGGCAAGTAACTAAAAGTACGCATAAAAAAATTCAAATCTGTGAAACGGATGTGCACGCAACATTAGGGTTCTGGAACACCACCGAGAAGATCTATATCAGAACTAAAGTGCGATGGCATATGAATACCTCAAACTTTCCGCAGAAGTATACAACCGGTGAACGCGAAGAAGAAGAAGAAGAAGAAGAAGAAGAAGAAAAGGAAGAAGTAGTAGACGAAGAAGAAACAGAAGAAGAAAAAGAAGAAGAAGAAGAAGAAGAAGAAGAAGAAGAAGAAGAAGAAGAAGAAGAAGAAGAAGAAGAAGAAGAAGAAGAAGAAGAAGAAGAAGAAGAAGAAGAAGAAGAAGAAGAAGAAGAAGAAGAAGAAGAAGAAGAAGAAGAAGAAGAAGAAGAAGAGCAAGAATAACAAGAACAAGAGGAGTCCCTCACTGTCGTGGACTGAACCGCCGACCTTCTCATCCACAAGCGAGCGTTTAGCTGCTAAACTACGACAATTTCCATCAGTGATAATATTAAATACATATGATAGCAGGAATGACAATAGCCAGTACCGTCCATCTATCGTTGGAACCCAAACTTGGCCTCTCTATAAACTGAACGGCCAATCGTGGAAGCTGATATTGTTGATCATTATGATGATGAATGTAAGGATGATGGTGATGATGGAACACCGCAATGTAACAGAAAAGTACTGGAGCATGTTGCGGTAGCCTGAAACAATTATATATTTATATATATAGATATATATATATATATATATAGAGAGAGAGAGGGAGAGAGAGTGTGAGAGAGAGAGAGGGAGAAAGTGAGAGAGAGGAGAGAGAGCGAGTGTGAGAGAGAGGGAGAGAGAGAGTGAGAGAGAGAGAGAGAGAGAGAGAGAGAGAGAGAATGAAAGAGAGAGGCTTGACTGCCAAAGCTGATGATGCTGACATTTATAAAGGTGATGATTGCACATGATGGGAGAAGAAAAAAATGGAACATATTGCAGCAATCTAAAAGATTGATAGACAGACAGACAGACAAGGAAAGTAATTGAAATGTTTCAGATAGACAGACAGACAAATAGATTGTTTGTTTTAGTATCCAGAAGCCATGAGTTGTTAACCCTTAGGCTCGGTATTATGGATATCGCAACCTTTTGGCCTTGATTCCATTGTAAATACCGTAAATCTGAGAGAAAATGTGGCTTTCCTGCCTACCCCGGGATTGAACCCGGACCACAAGGAGTACGTCTCCCGGTCTCCGCGAAATCCGGTTTAGCCAATTCCGCTAGAGAGCCGGGCAGACATATAGATAAAAAGTTAAACAGATAGACAGACGGACAGACAGATAAAAGACATGGAAAGATCGAAATATGTTCGACAGACAGACAGACAGACAGACAGACAGACAGACAGACAGACAGACAGACAGACAGACAGACAGACAGACAGACAGACAGACAGACAGACAGACAGACAGACAGACAGACAGACAGACAGACAGACAGACAGACAGACAGACAGACAGACAGACAGACAGACAGATGACAGACGGACAGATAAAAGACAAGGAAATTTTTGAAAGGTGTCAGTAAAAGAACTAATACATGATCTTGTAGTATGTGGACAGCATGTCTGCCCACACCAGTGGTCAGGCACTTGATAATAATGATGATGATGATGATGACGTAACTGATCGAACGATGATGATGAAGGCGATGATGATGATGGTGATCATGATGATGACAGATCTTATGAGAGCAGACAATTTATCTTTGAAATCTGAATTGTATTTTTCCTGTAAATGTAAAGTAAAGGACCCCTTCTGACCCTTTCAGGCGTACTAGGCATGTAGGGCTAGGCGTCGGTAGGGATACTGCTGACAGCCACGGCTAGACCTGTATTTCAAAGAACATTCGCCACTGGGTGGGGGTTGTACTCAGCATCACTATATGTGTGTAGTAACCATTGTTTAATCAATTGTACAGCACACGCGCTGTTATGCTGATTTAGAAATGTCATTCACTCTACACAATCTTATTGGAGATTTTTTATTTTGTTTTGATTTTTCACAACATAAAATAGTATTTCAGAACAATGTTTCCCTTTTTAAATGTAAAAAATGCGGACAGAAAGACTTTATTGCCTGCCACATTTTGCTGCCATATTTTGCTCTATCTCATCAAATGCATCACTGCAGAGTTCAATGACCATGTGTTAATGTTATGTAAACAGAAAGATCAGGTGATCAGTTCGAAGTTACCATGGTAATCACGTGACTGATTGTGTTGTTGTGAACTTTCGGCGGATAGATGTACAGCAACTCTACAATGTTGTTTAGGCATGTGATCAAGAAAATGATTCATGTTGTGATTCATCTGTAGTAATGCACCTGGTGAGATATATCGAAATGTGGCAGGCAATCAATTGTTTCCATCCTTATTTTTAAATAAAATGGTAAATTAAAACACTCTTTTAAAGCGTGTGGTTTTAGACAGACCAGTGGTCTCCAAACTGTGGTGCGCAACCCCATATGAGAGCGCAAAGAGGATTTAATGGGTTGTCAAACAATATGAAAGTGAATGCATTTGTACTTGTAATAATCCGTTATACTTACATTTTGTTTGTGTTTAATTCATCATGAATTGTTTGCGTTTAATTCATCATCATCAATCAGCAAGTCCTTTACAGAACGTCAATTTCTTCACGGCACGGCCGAAAGTACCCCTTTCCCTAGCCAGCTCTCCGCCCCCGTGTGCTTTCATTCCCAATGCATCCTAAATGTCCTGTATCAATCTTCATGAAGTTCGTCCCCTGTGCCTCTTCTTCTTCTCTTCTTCTTCACTTCCTCTTTTACCGCTGTGGGTGTCGAGGGAGATATAAGGTTCTGTTTCTAGCTCTTCTGGCTGCCTCGACCATAGGCACATCGTGCTGTTGTAGAGTTTCTCTGATGTTATCCTTCCATCTTGTTCTTGGTCTACCCCGTGCTCTACGTCCTTCTTCTCTTCCCATGTATGCTTTGTATGGTATGGTGTCACAAGGCATTCTCTCTAAGTGGGCAAACCATTTCACTTGCTGTCTTTGTATGTAATCCAGAATTGGTTCTGTGCCGACTTGTTCTCTTATGATCTCATTTCTGATCTTATCTCTTATGGTCACTCCTACAGCCCTTCTCAGACGTCTCATTTCCGTGGTTACTAATTTTCTTTTATGGTTTGTTGTGAGTGACCATGTCTGGCACTGGTAGCACAGAGTTTGGAATAAATATGCTTTGAATAAGATGTCTCTTTGTGCTGATTGGGATTGTCTTATGCTGTAAGAGGGGGGGGCTAGCTGTCCCATACTTGGTTTGCTTTACTGCACCTAATGTCAATTTCTTTATCCAATTTCCCATCTTCGGTAAATGTAGTTCCCAGATATTTAAACTCAGATGCCTGTTTAATGCCTTTGTATTCTATTGTTATGTTTAGATCTGTCTTCTTTTTTCCTATTGACATTACTTCTGTCTTTTCAGTGTTGATTCTCATATTATTTGTTTTACATTCTTCATTCATGGATGTTAGATGTTGTTGCAATTTCATGGCTGTATCTGCTATCAAGGCCTGGTCATCTGCAAAGAGTAATTCGTTGATCTTACTAAGATCTTCATTCATGGGCTTGGCATTCTTGCATATACTGTCGATGTAGGTGATAAACAGCAGTGGTGATAAGACACACCCCTGTCTTACTCCAGATGTCACTGTGCCTCGCCTTCCACAAACTGCACCTTTCATCGCTGTGTTTTCCAAGCCGCCATGACGGTTTATATGTCCAAAACACATCAACTTTCGGGACAGGATGCTGTTTATGAGCCAGTTCTCCGGGATGTTTGACTCGTGTAGAATGTCGACGTTTGATTAAATCTAATTTTACACCCACACACAAAAAAAAAATGTTTTAAAACTAGTGCATTTATTAAAGAACATAACAAGCACAATTTTGTTTTCATGTGCAGTTTGTACATCTCATAATGAGGTGCCTTGCCAGCTGGCGTAAGCGTGCATGCGTCTTCACAGATC
>CAJHNH020003016.1:0-85907 GCA_905116865.2 Candidula unifasciata
ACTGTTATAACTGGACAATTGGTGTAGGTATATTAATCTAACTTGACCAAATGCTGTAGATTTATCAGTCTAACTTGGCCAAATGTTGTAGATATCTTGAACTAACTTGACCAAATGTTGTAGATCAGATTAACCTTGGCAAGATGCTCAACTGTCAGGTCTGTAGCCCAGGCCAACAATGCATGCCATCCAGTGCTGCTTCTCCTCCCTTTCCGTTGTGTTCATTGATAACCAGCAAAGGCACCATTACATGCTCGTGTTTCTAATCACATGTGTAGGCATCCTCCGTCTCACTAACTTTTCTTTCTTTATGAGTTCTTTGTCAAATATTCTCTCTTCTTTCATTGTCATTATTGTATGCTGTTGTAGGCGATGACAGTTCATCTACACCCTGCCTGAAGTGGGTACCAGGTAGAGACCTGGGGAGTAAAGGCATTGTGCACATCACCCATCGAGGGCCGATTGATCTATACAAGATATGAGTCTAGCCCCATGTGCCTGATGCGCCACTGGTGTGTGTAAAGGGTCATTGACTGACTGTAACATATACATTTGCACAACAACAGTTGTTATCACAGACATCATCCTGTCCCAATCACTTCCATTATTCACGTCATCCACTTCAGCCACAGTGGCTGATTTACATTTAAGCCACTGATGTGTTTGCAGTGTTGGTTTGTTTGGTCAGTTTTTTTGTTTGCATGGTGTTTCTAGAGAGGTTGAGTTTCACATCACCCTTGCAACATTTCTCTGGGAAAGTGTGCAGAAACAGTGTAACACTGCCTGCCACATAATCCCACAGGCGTCTGCTGGGAGACTTCCTGCCATGTGACTCGCAGCTGCCTGGTGTGAGACAGAAACATGTTAGCCTGATTGTCTTATCCACATGTCTCAGAGATCTAGCCACTTAATTTTTCTAGTTGCTGTTTATTTCCCTCTTAGAGTTAAGGATTACCAGATACGCTTGTTTGAAGTTGTAATCTTAATTATGATTATTACTAGGATTGAGATGAGATTAGGATTTGGTCAGGGTTTGGTTAGTGGCTGAGATTGACTAAATGTTACGACTGAATCTGGATTATGATCTTGCTTTGATAGGTCAGGATTAGAATGTTAGGTCAGGATTAGAATGTTAGGTCAGGATTGTAGCTGCTAAAGATTTTTGCAATATAAAACATGATAAAATAAGGCCAACTTGTAGATAAACAGCTTAGGATTATTGCTATATAAAACATGGTAAAATGAAGCCAACTTGTTGATAAACATCTAAAGATTAATGCAGTATAAAACATGGTAAAATAAGGCCAAGTTGTAGATAAACATCTGAAGATTAATAGTATCAGTGAAATTGAGGGCTGTTGAGTTGACTCATTATCCGTCTGGTGTCCATAGAGCCTAGATGATTATCACTTCTGACCTCAGAGAGCTGTTTGCTCTGAGACCTCAGAATCACCAGCCATATTGTGTAATCAGAAAGTGAGTCCTTCAAACCTGTTCACACCTGGACTGCAGCAACGGTAATCTTTCATCCTAATAACAGGTCTCCAGATCACTAATTTTCATCTTCCTGCCATGTGTGTACGTGATTTTTGTGTTGATGAAACTGACAGTTCCTTCCTCTTCTGTGGTTTCTTTTCTAGGCTACTTTCAAACTACCATTTCTGGTCTCTGGTGAAGTCTGTAACTTTAAAATCCTAATCCTCAATGCTTGGTCTGTCTAGACCATCTCTATTGGTTCACATGTGTTTCTGTTAAAGTAATTGGTTTACGGTGTTTGTAGTTGTATATTGCTTTACTGATTTCATATTTGCATTTTCTGTCAGGTGCTCTTATAACTGACCTGTCTGAATGATTGTGTAGTTCTGTCAGCTGCTGTCATAATGATTCTGTGCCCATTCTGGCAGGTGCTCTGAATGATTTTATGTCCATTCTGGCAGGTGCTCTGAATGATTCTGTGTCCACTCTGGCAAGTGCTCTCATAACTAACCTGTCTGAATGATTGTATGTCAGATCTGGCAGAGGTTGATCTCCCCTTTAATTTGTCCGAGTGTCCAATGGTCCTAATGATCGTATTTAATTAATCTTATTACTCGTATAGCATTTTTTTTAAAAATAATGTTCAATGTAATTTTTTTCTTTAATTGAATGCAAGTGCTTGTTGAATAAAAGTGTATTGACTGTTCCTTTTATATTTATTGGGAAACTTGTTCACCATAGTCTGTCAGAATAAATGCTTTCCTACCATGAGATTCCAAGATGTCATTAAGTGTAGGAGCTAATTCACTTGCTTGCTGACTTGTCACCTTCTCACTCAGGGCAGAATGTTTTCATAACTACTGCAGGGTTGATGGCAGATTGTCAAACAGTTTCAGAAAACATTTCTGGAAGGTATGCTGACCATAACAATACTGACCACATTATCCAGCAAGTTGGTCCAGAATTCCATGATGACAATGCATTTTCAAGACTCGCATTATACTGAGAAAATCTACCACAAGGGACAGATACCATGTTCTCTCCATCTGTTTAACCTCATTCTCTAATTATATGGTGTCGTCTGGCCACATTTTCTTATCCTGATCTTGTTACTAGTAATTGTGTCACCAGCTTGTTCTATGCCTGGTAGAATTTATATGTTTCATTGTAACTTGAATGTAATATTTCATTTGGATTACAGTTCCGTGAATTGGCCAGATTTTTCTGTATATAATTTGGTTGTCATATTGCTTCTGTTCTTGAGTGGCTCAGTCTAGAGTTCACCCTGGACAATGTTTGTCGCTACCACATTTTTATTATTTTAATACCAATTTTAATTTTGATAATAGCATTAGTTTGTCTTCATGTAGCAAGTTATGCCTGGTGGGGAGAGGTGTGTGTGTGATCTGTTTTTCTGTCTTGAAATAATGATTCACGTAATCATGTTATTAACCATGTTTAGTTTTCCTGTTTTGTTTTTTAATAAAATTGTATTTTCTTCTCTCACGACATTTGTTGCAGAAGATTGTTTTTGTTTGTTGGTGGTTTTTATAGTTTGTCCTCCATCTGAGCGGCATAGGGTAACCCATTTCTTTGTTGAGTTACAAGGAATATTGAATGTTCTCACATTTGGGATTTTGTCTAACAATAATGTTTGGTATGTGGTGTTCCTTGGTGTTTACCCGGGTCCGGTTTCCATGATGGGCAGTTTAAAAATCAGTTTTCTGACACTGGTACAAGAGTCACGCCATTGAAGAGATAGGGGCCTCGGCACATCATATTCCTCCTATAGGTAGCAGTGGATTGGTTGCATTCAACCTTGATTGTGTAGGTGGTACAGTGTGTATTCTGTGTTTCTGTAGTTTTGCCATGTGTTAATGGTTCCCAGATGAAAGGAATATTTTTGTGAAAGAACAGATTTGGAAGTATGCAGATTGTTCCCCCAAAAGTGGATGTTGAAGGGTGTTAAATATTCTCAGAGAGCAGGGAATTGTGGCATGTGCTGTGTCAAGTAAAAGAGAAATATGACCTGGTTGTCTCTCCAGTAAGAAGGCTTCCAATCAGTACTATATTTTCCTGTCTTGTACACACTTCCTTGATCCACATTTTGGGTACATATGTACAGTCATTCACATTTCTCATGTACAAAGTTGGATTCTCAAAGCTCCAATTCTTATATGTTGCAACCATTGTAAATTCAGTAGGGACCATACGTTTAAGATCACCAAGTGAGTAATTGATTTCCCCAGACTGTTACAGAGTATCACACCCACTGCTGTTTTAGGGTCCACTAAAGGCAGTCTTTGCAGTCCTCATCTTCTTCTTCTTCAGTATTCTGAGTCCTTTAGGTCCAAGTTCACTGCTGTATTTATCATCTGCTTACATCATTGCAGTTGTCACTGTGTCCTACAGGAACAGTTGAGTTAGTACACTGTATTTCAATGGAATTTAAATTATTACGATCTTAAACTTCTGACCACTGCTGTAGTTGGTCTTATTTGAGACTAGCACTGCTGGAATTTCATCAAATATGTCAACAGAGGAGTCTTGCCAGTTGAGCTGAAGAAGAGGGATCAGAAACATCATTAGAAGCTTACACCTGCAACTAGTCCAGGGGATAAGATAAACCTAGTACAACTTTGAAATGTATTGTTAGCCAGATCAGGGGTATATGATGCTCAGTTGAGATGAACCTGGTGTTCAACTGGGAAGCTTGGTGTCACCTCAATGTCTTCTCTTGGACCAAAGTGCATCATCTTTGCCAGCAACATTGTCACCTCATCCCTGTCAGTGTCTTCACACTGGAACTCTCCTAGAATCAGAAATCCCTGCCAACATCATCACCATGTTCCTGTCAGTATCCACTGGAAACACAAAGTGGTTTCCAGTTATTCATCACGCTGCATTTTCCTGGCCTTGTAAGCTGCATTCTGAATTTCACTGTCCATGGTCGCTGTAAGCTGAGGTTTGTTGTCAGTAGAATTTGCAATGTGTTGTGCTTGGTTCTGGAATAGGACATCATTGTGCTGGCAACCTCACCATAGGTAGAATATGTTCAGTCAGATGTTTGAGTAGGCACTAGGTGATGGCCTGTGATGTGTGTCACATTATAACCAGACATAATTCACATTTGTGCCATCTGACAAGCTGCATCCGTCTCTTTTTGGAAAACCCATACAAATATCAGATGAACAGGGAAGGCCGGGTTGTGATGTACTTGTGTCGATCCTAACCACATGTTGGATCAGTAACTGCTGGAGACCCATTACCTTTGACCTTTTTTTTTCATGACACTGCATGTGTCTCTGAAGTCAGGACTCACTGGAGATAACACATGCCAGATATATTTAGAAGCAGAGCACCATTCATCACTGATCCAGTTTCACCTGGTAAAATCCCACTCCGAGATGAGGGGAGGGGGTGGGGTGGGGTCATACACTTGTGTAGGAAGTAACATAGAACAAGAGAGGGGGACGGATAGAGGGATGCAAAGGAGAGCTATTGCAGCACTAGGAAATGTGTGCAAGTCAAAGAAGATGACCACTGGTATTAAGCTTACAAAATTTTGCTCTGTCAAATCAATACTGCTGTTTGTGACTGAAACATGAACAACTCAATCAATTGTAATACAACTGCAATCTTTTATTAACTGGGGCCTCTGCAGAATATAGGGAATTAAAGGGTATGATGGAATCACTAATGTAAAGCTTTGGGATAAAACTGAGCACATTTGAGAGAGATTAGAATGAACATACCTTGAGGAACCTGATAACACAAATAAAATGTTGTTTTCTTTTTTGCACTGGAACACACATGGTCAAAGGAATAAAGGCAGACTTTGAAAAACGCAGAAGGAGGAAGCTAAACGGACGATTTAGTGCAGTTGGTTGAGGGCCTGTGGGATAGAGGGCAGTGGCTAAGGGCCTGTGAGATAGAGGGCAGTTAGTTGGGGGCCTGTGAGATAGAGGGCAGTTAGTTGGGGGCCTGTGAAATAGAGGGCAGTTGTCTAGGAGATAAAAGGATATGGTCCCATACATAGTACTGGTGTCAGATAAAAGGATATGGTCCCATACATAAAACTGGTGTCAGAAAGGATATGGTCCCATACATAGTACTGGTGTCAGATAAAAGGATATGGTCCCATACATAAAACTGGTGTCAGATAAAAGGATATGGTCCCATACATAAAACTGGTGTCAGATAAAAGGATATGGTCCCATACATAAAACTGGTGTCAATGAGATAAAATGATATGGTCCCATTCATAAAACTGGTGTCAATGAGATAAAACGATATGGTCCCATACATAAAACTGGTGTCAATGAGATAAAACGATATGGTCCCATACATAAAACTGGTGTCAATGAGATAAAACGATATGGTCCCAAACATAAAACTGGTGTCAGATAAAAAGATATGGTCCCATACATAAAACTGGTGTCAGATAAAATGATATGGTCCCATACATAAAACTGGTGTCAGTGAGATAAAAGGATATGGTCCCATACATAAAACTGGTGTCAATGAGATAAAACGATATGGTCCCATACATAAAACTGGTGTCATTGAGATAAAACAATATGGTCCCATACATAAAACTAGTGTCAATGAGATAAAAGGATATGGTCCCATACATAAAACTGGTGTCAGTGAGATAAAACGATATGGTCCCATACATAAAACTGGTGTCAATGAGATAAAATGATATGGTCTCACACATAAAACTGGTGTCAGTGAGATAAAACGATATGGTCCCATACATACAACTGGTGTCAGTGAGATAAAACGATATGGTCCCATACATACAACTGGTGTCAGTGAGATAAAACGATATGGTCCCATACATAAAACTGGTGTCAATGAGATAAAATGATATGGTCTCACACATAAAACAGGTGTCAATGAGATAAATCCATATGTTGTTCCACTCATAATTGTGCCAGTGAGGTAATCTCCCAATGTGATACTGTGCTATCAGTGAGGTAATCTCCCAATGTGATACCGTGCCATCAGTGAGGTAATCTCCCAATGTGATACCGTGCCATCAGTGAGGTAATCTCCCAATGTGATACCGTGCCGTCTGTGAGGTAACAGAATATGTAGTCCTATTCTGAAACCGTTACCTGGCAGATAAAAAGATCAGGATGGTGAAAAATTGGTGTCTCATTATTTGTGCCACGGATATAAAATTAACCGGTACCTGCTGGGAAAATTGTGTCAGGTGAGATAGCAAAGCCTTCAACTTTAATCGGTGAAGTTGAGGGTAATTAGGTGATGTTGAGGGTAATTATTGCTCAGATACGCTGAGAGATTGTCCCATCTCATAGGATGATAGCTGGGCGCTTTCTCGCAAAATAGATGTTCTGCTGAGCTGTGCAAAATGTTGGAGTGTTGTGTTAAGTGTCCTGGCAAGGTACTGTAGTCTAGGCCCAGTCACCAGACTCACCTGCTTGTTGCCTGAGATGAATATTGTCATTGTTTGACGTCACTTGTTGTGCACAGATTTTCTCTGTGTCTTACAATGTCTGTTGTCATCTGTAGAGTTTCTGTACTGTTTAGCTAAACAAATGTGTCATTAATTGTTTTCCAAAGACCAAACCAGAACAAAGGCATATTTGGGTACTGCCCTTTTAGACACTGATGGAAGGCTGAAGCACCTCAAATTCAGAACTATATATTTTTTCATCTCTATTGTTGTGTAATCTATCTTACAGTGTGAGTGTGTCATTCTTTTTTTTTTTTTTTTTTCCTTCTTTAAGGTCTTAATACCAGAAATGATTGTGTTGTCCTTGTTTTCACAATTGTTAAACACGAGTTTCAGACACCAGTATTGTTAAGTATTTCAGACTCCAGAATTGTTAAACACCATTTTCAGACACCAGTATTGTTAACTCTTTGAGTCCCAGGGGGTTTAGCATCACAGGCCTAGGTGGTAGTGTCATAAAATTGGCGCATCATGCGTTCATTGGACTTCTAGGTAGGAACCTATGATGCGTTCCTTGGGACTCAAAAGAGTTAAGTATTTCAGACTCCAGAATTGTTAAAGAAAAAACAAAACAAAAAGGCCAAAAGCAGAGCTGTTTGGATATATTAGTGAAAAAACAGATTTGATGAAGAGATTTCAAAGTGTGCCATAGAACTGACAAGAAAGGATATCTGAATAATGATGAAGTGGCTTTAGTTTACACAAAGTGACATGTGAGTATGCTTCTTTCTCCCTGCATTTGTTTGCTCCGTTTCTCCAGTACTTTTGGCTGGCTCAGCAGCTTCGTTTCTTTTACAATGCAAACTGTATGGGCACTATGTACTGACATAATATAGACAAATTTGCACAGATTTTATCATTCTGAACGTTTTCTTAATGTCAACAACATTTATGTGGATAACACCGATGTATGTTTCAAAGTAAATTTATACACTTTATTAGAGGAAATATTAATTTTTTTTTTAATTTATGTTCATACACAAGCGTATATTAGTCAACAAAATTTTTTTTTCTAGAAAGGACTTATCCTCTTTTAACTGTATGTTAATGTAGATGTATATTACAGTGTTTAAACTCTGTTCTATTTCTTTGAAAACATTTTAACGTATGTTTATAAAATTATAAATATGTTATTTAATATGCAACCAGTTTTTCTTTTATGGTTCTGTTAAAAGTTTGACTGTTTATGTTAATATACACATAATTTACCTAACAAGATGTGTACTGTTTCTATAGCAAGATGAGGTTTATAACACACATGTAACTCTGTTGATTTACCATTTTTATAAAAAGCTTAAATCTGTATGTAGAAACACGGGCATATGCTGTTTAATCTGCACTCAATATTTTTACCGAGAGAGAACTCCTGGCAGTTGAACACTGTGTGTTGAATGGCCGTATATTTATTGGCTGTACATATTTAGGGGGTTTGTGATACTTATTTAGGGCGTTCACTGTTCTTATTTAGGGGGTTTGTGATACTTAATTAGGGCGTTCACTGTTCTTATTTAGGGGGTTTGCGATACTTATTTAGGGCATTCACTGTTCTTATTTAGGGGGTTTGTGATACTTATTTAGGGCCTTCACTGTTCTTATTTAGGGGGTTTGCGATACTTATTTAGGGCGTTCACTTTTCTTATTTAGGGGGTTTGCAATACTTAATTAGGGCGTTCACTGTTCTTATTTAGGGGGTTTGCGATACTTATTTAGGGCGTTCACTGTTCTTATTTAGGGGGTTTGTGATACTTAATTACGGCGTTCACTGTTCTTATTTAGGGGGTTTGTGATACTTATTTAGGGCGTTCACTGTTCTTATTTAGGGGGTTTGCAATACTTATTTAGGTCGTTCACTGTCCTTATTTAGGGGGTTTGTGATACTTATTTAGGGCGTTCACTGTTCTTAATTAGGGAATTTACTTATTTAGTGAAATTATACTTATTTAGGGAGTTCACTATACTTATTTAGGGAGTTCACTATACTTATTTAGGGAGTTCACTATACTTATTTAGGGATACTGTAGTTATTTAAGGAGTTCACCATACTTTTTTAGGGAATTAACTGTACTTTTTATTTAGGGAGTTTACAGTACTAATTTAGGGAGTACTTTTCGTATTTGTTTAGAGAGTTCACCAATCTTGTTTGGTTAGTTCCCTGTACTTTTTAGATGCTTCTGCATATTGGTTAGGGAGTTCCATGTATTAGTTAGAGGGTTCCGAGTACTTGTTAGGGGGTTCCGCATTAGTGGGTTTACCATACATACAGGAAGGGGTGGTATCTTTATTGTCTTATTAATACAGGGAGGAGTGGTATCATTATTGTCTTATAAATACAGGCAGGGTGGTATCATTATTGTCTTATAAATACAGGAAGGGGTGGTATTTTTATTGTCTTATAAATACAGGAAGGGGTGGTATCATTGTTGTCTTTTAAATACAGGGAGGGGTGGTATCATTATTGTCTTATAAATACAGGAAGATGTGGTATCATTATTGTCTTATAAATACAGGCAGGGTGGTATCATTATTGTCTTATAAATACAGGAATGGGTGGTATCATTATTGTCTTATAAATACAGGCAGGGTGGTATCATTGTTGTCTTATAAATACAGGCAGGGGTGGTATCATTATTGTCTTATAAATACAGGCAGGGTGGTATCATTATTGTCTTATAAATACAGGCAGGGGTGGTATCATTATTGTCTTATAAATACAGGCAGGGGTGGTATCATTATTGTCTTATAAATACAGGCAGGGGTGGTATCATTGTTGTCTTATAAATACAGGCAGGGGTGGTATCATTGTTGTCTTTTAAATACAGGGAGGGGTGGTATCATTATTGTCTTATAAATACAGGAAGATGTGGTATCATTATTGTCTTATAAATACAGGCAGGGTGGTATCATTATTGTCTTATAAATACAGGAATGGGTGGTATCATTATTGTCTTATAAATACAGGCAGGGTGGTATCATTGTTGTCTTATAAATACAGGCAGGGGTGGTATCATTATTGTCTTATAAATACAGGGAGGGGTGGTATCATTATTGTCTTATAAATACAGGAAGGGGAAGTAACATTATTGTCTTATAAATACAGGGAGGAGTGGTATCATTTTTGTCGTATAATTACAGGAAGGGGTGGTATCATTAGTGGCATATAAATACAAGCAGGGGTGGTATCATTATTGTCGTACATAAATACAGGGAGTGGTGGTATCATTATTGTCGTACATAAATACAGCCAGGGATGATACCGTTTTTCTATAAATACAGCCAGGTATGATGATACCGTTTTTCTATAAATACAGCCAGGGATGATCATACCGTTTTTCTATAAATACAGGCAGGGATGATATCATTAAATTAGTATACACAGTGAATGCGATATGAAAACATTATTTATTACGCTGAAATGGTGTGCTGACATAATTACATATACCGACTCCAGCTTCAGCTTTTAATCCTTGCTGCTTGCTATATCTGACACTGTATATCAACTGGCTTGGTTTTCTCGCCTCTTGATTTTATGATATATTCCTGCGCTACTTTTTTATTGTTTTTATTTTGAGTAATCAAATTTACAGCTTCAGTAAGTAGGCTTCCCTGGTCACAGTCTCTGTGTAACTTAACTCTTCTTTGTCTGAAGCCTTTTTCACTGCATATAACGCTAGGCCCATATTTTTTAGACTGATGGGCACTCATTGAGTGAGTGGGGTCAGCATCATGCTGGGAACTAAGGACATCCGATACACATTTGTTTTGATGCAAATTCAGATCCCAGACTTCCAGGCCAGTAGGCGGGGATCTAGACGCTGTACCACTACAGCTTTGGCTCTCACTGAACCATTTATTTATTCCACTCTAAATACGCTGTATCTCACTCCTGGTTTATGCATATATGATATGCGTTATCTCAACTCCTGATTTATTCCATATATGATATGCGTTATCTCAACTCCTGATTTATTCCACATATGATACGCGTTGTCTCAACTCCTGATTTATTCCATGTATGATACTCTTTATCTCTCAGCTTCTGATTTATTTCACACTTAATACACTTTACCTCAACTCCTTCTTTTGTTTATTCCATATAAGCTTTATCTGGTCTCTTCTGTCAGCTAGATACACTTTATTGCAACTGATTCAGGATATCCTTGAGCTGCGTCTGTCCCATGAAGCAAGTCCATCCAAGCTGCTGTATGAACCCCATGACTACCACAGTGGCAGTATTGGATTGGTGAAGACTCAAGTCGCTATTGCAGTACGGTCAAGAGTCTAACCATCTGAGACAGTGGATTGTTCATTCTACTCAAATGATGGTGTCTCATGCCTGAAGGTGTGAGCTCGAAGCTCTGTAAGAGCAGTGTTGATCAGTCTAGGATGCCATTTTCACGTAGCTCTAGTGTTCAGAGACAGCTGTACGATTTGTGTGTTTCTTTAGAAACTATAATAATTTTGGAAACACTCAAATTGTGGAAGTATTCGTCAAAATGTCACGCCTGGTAGAGACAACTTCAGTTATAAGTCATTGCTATATTTGTTTGAGTGAAGATAGTAGCTGTGTGTGAATGGTTAAATGAAGGTGACGTATTTGTAGAAAATGATAACCACTGAATGTCCTTGTCAAATCAGCATAAATGTATATGCTTACTGTTGACACAGTTTGGCATATTCATCACTGTTCATTTATGACTTTAAAATATTCCACACCGCTAGATGTACTACGACCAGTAGCGGAAATGTCACAAATTCACATCTTTAATATTGACACAGAATACATGTTACATATATTCACACAAAATAGATGTTTATCATCACCACCACCTCTACGACTGCTTCTGGTAACTTCTGGCTGCCTTTATCTTCTCTGTTTTCCTCCTTCAAGTTTCTCTACACGTTTTTACTAATCCACTTTTAATACTCTGTATTTTTGTGTGTATGTAAAGGTTTTGTTATTGTGTCACTAATATTGCACAGCATTGACCATACACCACTGACCAGTGGTAGGTTGTGGGCTAACTAGTCTGACCATGGTCACTAACTGGCTATCTTATTTATTTCTGGAGGTGCACAGTTTGAGACAGGTTCAGTGTAGTTCACTGCTCTGACTGTCAAGTCGTCTCATATTTATCTTTGCCCACAGTGGCTATATTATTTATTATAATAGTCACTTGTTCCACTGCCGATCAGTTATCATATAAATTCTTGTTAGTTTTGTTCATTCTTGCCAGTTTTGTTCATTTCTGATAACCATTATTGTATCAATTTTTTTCTTTTCCCCGCTCCTGGTGACTTTGATTATATAAATTATTGTCAGTTTTGTTAACTTTGCATAACACTTATCATTAACTTCTTATTAATTTGGTTCACTTGTGATGAGTTATCATTCATTAATTTCTTGTCAGTTTTGTCCATTCCCAATAACTGTTATTGCAGCAGAAATTTCTGAATATTAATTATGGGTTTAATTGCTCTAACTTCCATTAACTTGTTCAGTTCAGACTGATATACGTCAGTCATTAATTTTATTCATTCGACATTCATACTGAAATTATTTTTATGAATAACAGATTGCCAACCGTTTATTTTGTTCCTTGAGATTGTTTTGATTTGTTTTGGGTTTCAGTTGCTTCTTTTGCTTGCTAGCTTCTTTGTTTTGAATTGCCAGTTTGTATCTTTGTATGAAACTTGCATGATGGATGGCAGCATGTATATTTTATTATAAGCATGTCGTTGTATTGTAATCGGTACAGGAAGTCGGCCATTAATTTGAATCTTAATTCACATACAATTACTTTCAATCCAGTTTGTGCTGGATTTGTTTAACAACCATGTGGTCAGATAAGTGATTCTCAGTGAATCTCTATAGCAGATGGTAATTTTATGAAAGCGTTAATTGTAAAGGTACATGTATACCTATTAACTTTTGCTACTGTCAATTATATGAACACATAACCGTTAAATAACGCTGTGCTCAGTTAATCAAGATAGAACATCCATCTGAATGTGAAGCCTTGATCAAAAAAGAATCATTTGCTTACAAATAACAATTTGGGAAAGGTTTCTGTCAAGAGAAGCTACTGATGAGGGTGGCAGCCTGTAGTTGTTGTCCTGACTGCATGCCAGATGGAGCTGTAGAGCCTAGTGCTAGTTATGAAGTCATTGTCACTGTTAGAGTCGGTTAACAAGTTATTCATGATACTATTATTGTTATAAACATATTCTTTCAGATGTAGACATTTACATTGTAGTTAAATATGGGAACTTCATGTTTAGGAAATTTATTGAAAACATAATAGATAACATTTTACAAAATTACTGCTCACGTATATCTTGCTAAAACTAATAATTTATTTTGCACAGTAAATGATTTCATTTTAAAATTACGCACATTATACTTTATACAAATTATTTTTGGGGTGCATCTTATTTAATGTTAATTTTGCAGAGCTTAAAACAATGTATATTTTGAGAAAAATCATATGAGCTTGAAATAACTAAACTGGCTGTTTCTGACCTGACATGAAATGCAGACTTGAGAAATGAATGTAGGGTGGCGATGTTACATGTCTTTTTTCTTGCCCGTGTATTTCAGATTCGGGTGGTTAATGCCTTCCAGATGGACTTGGACGGATGCATGGATAGCTACGATAAACGCAGCAGGCCATCTGTGATCAGTCTCCACTCCATGCAGGCCCAGAAAATGGGAGTGTCCAAAAAGCCGACTCTGGCGAGCTCACCTGAAGCCGTTGAGACCACCACCAAGTCACCTTGGTTTGGCCGCAGTGAGAGCATACCTTATGCTGACGAGTAACAAACCTTTTACTGTTTTACATAAATTATTCTCATTGGACAAGACTTTTTCTGTATAAAGTATGGAATATTTTTTTTTCACTAATATCTTGTCACGAATCATCAGTATAAATGTTGAACTTTCAGTCATCTGCTAGGTAAAGTATGCTATAATGACATGCCTGGATATAACTTAACGAGAGATTGTTTCCAACGCCCCATTTTTCATTGTCTTCTATTAATAACCTTTTATTCTTTAATTGTCGATGACTTGTAAGCCAATTATTTTATAGCTGAAACTATCATTCATTTACATCCACCATTTTTGAGGCACAACAAGGAAAATGCAAACAGTCTGTGAACATTACACAATCTGCCACATGTCCAAGAGATTTCACAGAGGTGTACATATAGCTAGGGCTTAAACCTGTGATCCCGTGTTCTCTCATTGAAAACCAGAACTCAGAAAGTATGTTTCTTTGCATGTATTCCTTGCTATGCTGGTATATCACTATAGATTCCTTGCTACGCTGGTCTATCACTCTAGATTCTGTGCTATGCGGGTCTATTACTATAGATGCCTTGCTACGCTGGTATATCACTACAGATTCCTTGCTACACTGGTCTAGCACTGTATGTTCCTTGCTACACTGGTCTAGCACTGTATGTTCCTTGCTACACTGGTCTAGCACTGTATGTTCCTTGCTACACTGGTCTAGCACTGTATGTTCCTTGCTACACTGGTCTAGCACTGTATGTTCTTTGCTACACTGGTCTAGCACTGTATGTTCCTTGCTACACTGGTCTAGCACTGTATGTTCCTTGCTACACTGGTCTAGCACTGTATGTTCCTTGCTACACAGGTCTAGCACTGTATGTTCCTTGCTACACTGGTCTAGCACTGTATGTTCCTTGCTACACTGGTCTAGCACTGTATATTCCTTGCTACACTGGTCTAGAACTATATGTTCCTTGCTACACTGGTCTAGAACTATATATTCCTTGCTACACTGGTCTAGAACTATATATTCCTTGCTACACTGGTCTAGAACTATATATTCCTTGCTACACTGGTCTAGCAATATATATTCCTTGCTACACTGGTCTAGAACTATATATTCCTTGCTACACTGGTCTAGCAATATATATTCCTTGCTACACTGGTCTAGAACTATATATTCCTTGCTACACTGGTCTATAACTATAAATTCCTTGCTACACTGGTCTAGCAATATAAATTCCTTGCTACACTGGTTTAGCAATATATATTCTTTTGCTACACTGGTCTAGAACTATATGTTCCGTGCTACACTGGTCTAGAACTGAGATTCCTTGCTACACTGGTCTAGCACTATATAATCCTTGCTACACTGGTCTAAATATATATATATTTCTTGCTAACAAGTCCAGCACTATGTAAGATTTTTTTACTTGTGCCTGTGTAGTACTGAATATTTTCCTAGTTGCAAATCTTGCGACATAACAATTATTTCTGTATTTTTCTGCTCCATCACCTTGCTTCTTTGAACTCTCATATATTCCTTGCATCACTGACCTGTTGATTACAGCTGTTATTTACTGTAATGGTTCTTTCTTTGCTACTTTGCCGTGTTATATTTGTTGCTACATAGATCCATTCACTCCTGTACTGGCTACTCTCTGTGGTAGGCAGCAGTCAGTCCCTAGCAACCACGGATCTGTGTGCTGCTTTTGATAAAGCCCAACGTGAGAGGGACAGTCTCTGACACAGAGACTACATAACAACAGTGAAACTCTATTGTACTGAGGTTGATTTTCTCCCAGAAGTCTCCTTTCTGTAGCTTGCTGCATTAGACAGACCTCTTGCTGAGTATGACATACTGACTTTCAGTGTCTGTCCCCACAACAGTTGATCTCCTCAAAGTGTCTGTGTCAATGTTGCTATCCTTCAGGTCATGCCTGTGTGTGTCCTTATAGCGTACCTTTCCCCTTCCTGCAGATCTTTTCCCCTTCCTGCAGATCTTGTCCCGGTTTCCAGTTCATCACACAGGAGATCCTTTAGAATACAACTATCATCTGTGCCGGAGACATGTTGTAACCAGCGCAGGTGTCTCAGCTTTGGAGTTCACATTTGTTGGGGACAAAGTCTCGCCATAATGTCATGAGAATGTCTCATACAGTCATTGTGGAAAGTATGCTGTCTTTTTTCTTAAGGAGCATATCAAGTCTATGTTTCACTGCTGCAAAGGGAGCATATCAAGTCTATGTTTCACTGCTGTAAAGGGAGCATATCAAGTCTATGTTTCACTGCTGTAAAGGGAGCATATCAAGTCTATGTTTCACTGCTGTAAAGGGAGCATATCAAGTCTATGTTTCACTGCTGTAAAGGGAGCATATCAAGTCTATGTTTAGAATGCAATCATCGCAAGTTTTGGATTTTTTCCTCTTACTTTGGATCTGTCAGCTTTTTATTCTGCCACACTTTGAATCTGTCAGCTTTTTATTCTGCCACATTTTGGATCTGTCAGCTTTTTATTCTGCCACATTTTGGATCTGTCAGCTTTTTATTCTGCCACACTTTGGATCTGTCAACTTTTTATTTTGCCACACTTTGGATCTGTCAACTTTTTATTCTGCCACACTTTGGATCTGTCAGCTTTTTATTGTGCCACACTCTTGTAAGTTTGGAGGGCACTGCAGAAGCCTTTCCTATTGATCTGTTAAATTCTGCATCTAAGGAAAGATCATCTGAAATACTTGGTGAGTGTATGTAGCAGCTTCAACCTATCACTTTTATTGTGTTAAGGGTGATGGTGAGTCCAAACTCTTAGCAAAAATAATCAAGAGTGATTCCTGAGAATCTGTAGATAATTTTCTGCATATGTGTAGTAATGGCTGCATCATCTGCAAATAGAAGATCACTGAGGCATCTTGTTTGCACCTGAGTCGTGGCATGAAGCTCGGACAGATTGCCATCTGACCTTGTACAGAGGTAACTCCTGACTACACCTGAGTTGTGGTATGAAGCTCGGACAGATTGCCATCTGACCTTGTACAGAGGTAACTCTTCTCTGCACCTGAGTTGTGGCATGAAGCCTGGACAGCCAGCCACATTTTGCCATCTGACCTTGTACAGAGGTACTCTTGTCTACACCTGAGTCGTGGCATGAAGCCTGCCACAGATTGCCATCTCACCTTGTACAGAGGTAATTGTCTAAATATTGTTTGCTATTGAAGTCAACCAGCCACATGTCATCTACAGAAGCTGATGTTATGGTCTCAGACTTCACAGGAACACTAAGAAAACACTCACTTCAGAGTTTATGTTATGGTCTCAGACTTCACAGGAACACTAAGAAAACACTCACTTCAGAGTTTATGTTATGCTAACTAGAGTTGCAGAAGTTAATCACACACACATACATATATACACACAGTCACAAGGATTGTATGATGTTTGACTGGTACACACATGGTAGGAGATGTCATCTGTGGCAGATTGTGTGATTTTTGGTACACACATGGTAGGAGAAGTCATCTGTGGCAGATTGTGTGATGTTTGGTACACACATGGTAGGAGCTCTCACATGTGACAGATTATGTGATGTTTGGTACACACATGGAAGGAGCTCTCACATGTGACATTGTGTAATGCCTTGTTCTGGCAGTGGACATGAGACCTCAAGCACACATGCATCCTGTATTATAGAACTGACCTGTCCCCTAGGCCTGTATTGATGTGTAACAGTTACAGCATAGAAGTACAGTAGACAGTTTTTTTTTGGTTCATCTGTGTACACTATTGTTATTACATTTATATATCATGTTGTGCCCTAGCAGTTGTGTGCTTGGAAATGCAAGGTATTATGGGAAAGACAGAAATAATTTTGTTGTCTTGTGTTTTTTAATCTATTTTTATGCACTAATTGATTGTCTGTCCTCCTCTAGCCTAGTGTCTGTGCAGGTCTGTGCACTCATTGTCTGTCTGTCCTCCTCTAGCTTAGTGTCTGTGCAGGTCTGTGCACTCTTTGTCTGTCTGTCCTCCTCTAGCCCAGTGTCTGTGCAGGTCTGTGCACTTATTGTCTGTCCTCCCCTAGCCTAATGTCTGTGCAGGTCTGTGCACTCATTGTCTGTCTGTCCTCCTTTAGCCTAGTGTCTGTGCAGGTCTGTGCACTCATTGTCTGTCAGTCCTCCTCTCGCCTAGTGTCTGTGCAGGTCTGTGCACTCATTGTCTGTCCTCCTCTAGCCTAGTGCCTGTGCAGGTCTGTGCACTCATTGTCTGTCTGTCTGTCCTCCTCTAGCCTAGAGTCTGCAGGTCCTTGCACTCATTATGTGTCTGCAGGTCCTTGCACTCGTTGATTGTCTGTCCTCCTCTAGCCTGGTGTCTGCAGGTCCTTGCACTCATTGATTGTCTGTCCTCCTCTAGCCTGGTGTCTGCAGGTCCTCGCACTCTTTGATTATCTGTCCTCCTCTAGCCTGGTGTCTGCAGGTCCTCGCACTCGTTGATTGTCCTCCTCTAGCCTGGTGTCTGCAGGTCCTCATGGTTTCTACCCTTAGTGTTGGAGGCTGCAGACAAACTTTCATTTGTGTGTGAAGTGGTTGCAACCTTCTACTCAATATTCAGTTCTTCCACATTTACAGCCTGGAATTTTTTTCTTAGTAGGTTAAGCAGAGATATTGATTGGTGCCTGTACAGGAGGTGACCTAGTTCAATAGACTGGTGTCTGTACAGGAGGTGACCTAGTTCAATAGACTGGTGTCTGTACAGGAGGTGACCTGGTTCAGTAGACTGGTGCCTGTACAGGAGGTGACCTGGTTCAGTAGACTGGTGCCTGTACAGGAGGTGACCTGGTTCAGTAGACTAGTGTCTGTACAGGAGGTGACCTGGTTCAGTAGACTAGTGTCTGTACAGGAGGTGACCTGGTTCAGTAGACTGGTGCCTGTACAGGAGGTGACCTGGTTCAGTAGACTAGTGCCTGTACAGGAGGTGACCTAGTTCAATAGACTGGTGTCTGTACAGGAGGTGACCTGGTTCAGTAGACTGGTGCCTGTACAGGAGGTGACCTGGTTCAGTAGACTGGTGCCTGTACAGGAGGTGACCTGGTTCAGTAGACTGGTGTCTGTACAGGAGTTGACCTGGTTCAGTAGACTGGTGCCTGTACAGGAGTTGACCTGGTTCAGTAGACTGGTGCCTAATGGGAGTTGACCTGGTTCAGTAGACTGGTGCCTGTACAGGAGGTGACCTGGTTCAGTAGACTGGTGTCTGTACAGGAGGTGACCTGGGTCAGTAGACTGGTGCCTGTACAGGAGGTGACCTGGTTCAGTAGACTGGTGCCTGTACAGGAGGTGACCTGGTTTAGTAGACTGGTGCCTGTACAGGAGGTGACCTGGTTCAGTAGACTGGTGCCTGTACAGGAGGTGACCTGGTTCAGTAGACTGGTGCCTGTACAGGAGGTGACCTTGTTCAGTAGACTGGTGCCTGACAGTGGTGACCTGGTCAGCCTGCCTGTACAGGAGGTGACCTGGTTCAGTAGACTGGTGCCTGTACAGGAGGTGACCTGGTTCAGTAGACTGGTGCCTGTACAGGAGGTGACCTGGTTCAGTAGACTGGTGCCTGTACAGGAGGTGACCTGGTTCAGTAGACTGGTGCCTGTACAGGAGGTGACCTGGTTCAGTAGACTGGTGTCTGTACAGGAGTTGACCTGGTTCAGTAGACTGGTGCCTGTACAGGAGTTGACCTGGTTCAGTAGACTGGTGCCTGTACAGGAGTTGACCTGGTTCAGTAGACTGGTGCCTGTACAGGAGGTGACCTGGTTCAGTAGACTGGTGCCTGTACAGGAGGTGACCTGGGTCAGTAGACTGGTGCCTGTACAGGAGGTGACCTGGTTCAGTAGACTGGTGCCTGTACAGGAGGTGACCTGGTTTAGTAGACTGGTGCCTGTACAGGAGTTGACCTGGTTCAGTAGACTGGTGCCTGTACAGGAGGTGACCTGGTTCAGTAGACTGGTGCCTGTACAGGAGGTGACCTGGTTCAGTAGACTGGTGCCTGTACAGGAGGTGACCTGGTTCAGTAGACTGGTGCCTGTACAGGAGGTGACCTGGTTCAGTAGACTGGTGCCTGTACAGGAGGTGACCTGGTTCAGTAGACTATTGCCTTTACAGGAGGTGACCTGGTTCAGTAGACTGGTGCCTGTACAGGAGGTGACCTGGTTCAGTAGACTGGTGTCTGTACAGGAGGTGACCTGGGTCAGTAGACTGGTGCCTGTACAGGAGGTGACCTGGTTCAGTAGACTGGTGACTGTACAGGAGTTGACCTGGTTTAGCAGATAACTGCAACCTACTGGGCTGTCAATTTGGTCAGCCCTTTCATCAATTTTTTCTGTTGTATTTTGATACACCTGGCTAGTGGTGACATCATCTCCTGCTTGTCAGGTGTCTGACACTTGGCTGGTGATGACAGTTTGGTTGTCCAACTAATCCAGTGCTGTAACACTTGTGTGGTTCCACAGAATGAGTAGATTTAAAAAAATAAAATAAACTTCATCACTTTGATTTCCCTTGTTCCCATGTTCTTTTTGGTGTCTCAAGTATATTATTTACAAATGTATCAGTCTGACCACACATTGGCCAGATTGTGTGAATTGTGTCTGTTGGTGATATGCCTGCTGTCTTCTGTGTGGGTGAAGAAAGAGCTACTGTTTGATGCAGTCAGCAGTGTGTGTGGTTCCTGGATGTTGGATCATCTTTGATATAACCAACAGTCAGCTGTGTGACTGGATGGTCTTTGATATACCAACAGTCATCTGTGTGACTGGATGGTCTGTGATATACCAACAGTCAGCTGTGACTGGATGGTCTTTGATATACCAACAGTCAACTGTGTGACTGGATGGTCTTTGATATACCAACAGTCAGCTGCAATCTAATAGTTTTTATTTTCATTATAATCATGGCTAGCTAAGATGTTAGGCATTATTCACATATGTCCTGAGTTCACATCTTTGTGATCCTATGAGGCATGTATGTGATCCATACAGGCGTGTACGTGTTTGTATCCATGCTCTAGATAGCTTCTAGCTTTCCTCGGAGTCGCATTATCCAGGTCAACATCTGATTTCTGATTTGTTGTCGTCCACTTCTCAGGAAGGGTGTTTTAGGGGGCCTGGTTTTGGAATCAGTTTGTATTCATTTGAAAACTTGGAATTCTGACAATGAGGTTGTTAAGTTTAATGTTTACAGTAGCACATTATATACATACAAGCAAACCTTTCACAATATCAGCTTGTGTGTATTTTGTATTGATATCAAATATTGGCAAACATTGACAAATTAGCCAAACTCATGTTTGCTTTTTCATCAAATTGTTTTACTTTTTCTGTGTTCTCAAGTTGTTTTCAGTTTTGTTTTAAACTGTCTAGTTATTATTTTTTTTTTTAAATTAGTTAATTTTCATGTTGTACATTTTATTTGGTTCACTGTGTTCTGTCACCTTAAAGGCCACGGTTTGAAAGAATTGCTTAAATTTCTTGTCCAATGAGGTGGGGAGTATGGGGTGGGGTGTTTGTAGAATGAGACCTGGCATCCAAGCAGATAACACTGGGAGGACAACATCAAGAGATGGACAAACAGTATCTGAGAGTGTCTTGCCAAGACAAGCAACCGAGCGTGCTGGAGATCCACGACAGACTACCTTGACTGTGGAGATGACTGAGTGACTGATTGAAACCATCTCCTTGGTTTGGCAGGTCAGCCATTGAAGCTTGAGCTGCCTGCAGACACGCCATTGATGTTGTTACTCTGACACACTTATCTTCAGCCAGTAGCCCCCTGGGGCAGTTAGTCTGCTCTATCTGGTGTTGAAGACAGCTTCAGTATGAAGACATATATGACAAGGAGACTGGTGTTGAAGACAGCTTCAGTATGAAGTCATTTATGACAGGGATGACAAAAACACAAGGACCACAAAGCAAATATGTGACAGACCAGAAATTATCACCTCCAGAGCCAGCAGGGACAAGACAGACAGACAGACAAGAGTTACACAGAACAGTGAAACATTCTGTTACTGTTTGCACACCTACACAAGTTACTACTGTCATCACAGTTCCAGAACACTAGATTTGTTTGAAAAGTGAGATTTGCTTCCAGCAATTTGTAAATGTCAGCAATTTATTCATCTGTGCTCACTCCTAACAAATGTTTGGCAGGTTGTGGTTTACAGCTAGGCTGCGATATCTGCTCCTTTGAGCCCCACCTCCAATTTCAGCAAGTCCTAACGCTTTTACTAGCTCAAGGACAAGTGGATCTGTTTTGTTTTTTCTCAGAAGGGGGCACCGACCCCACACCGACCCCATGAGAACTGTAAGTAACTGACCTGATGGATAAAACAGAGAATGAGTGCATGTAGGTTAGCTGTTGGGGAGGCACCCCAGTGGACCCTTCCCTTTCTCCTCCTGCTGGCATTTCAACACATGAAAAGTCCCAGTTTTTTGTTGTTTTTGTTGTTGTTCATTTTGCTTGTGATCTCTTTCTTAGTTCATCTGCTGAAAAATGTGATTGTCATGTACTTTGTAGAAACAACTGGATCACGTCATCAGTTTTATGAACTATCATGTTGAAATTATCAAATCACATAGTGTTTGTGAGCTGTCGTACAGACATTATCAAATCACATGTTGTGTGAGTTGTCGTACATAAGTGATCAAATGTCATCTTTTTCTGAGCTGTCATAATAGAGGTTATCATATCAATTCAGTTTTATACAACTCCTGAGTTTGCAGCTTTTCATTAGACACTCACTTTCCGAACTACATTAAGGCAGATGTGGTCAAGGCCCTTTGGAAACAAGCAATTGAATCAGTAGAGAAACAAGATTATTATGATTTTATGGCCTGGAGAGAATAAGGCACCAGGGTGTAACAAGAGGGTCTGGCCGGCTCACTACCTCAGAGGAAGGCAAGACGGACATATAACCAGATTGTGACTTGTACCATCAATATTGGAACTGCACTAGCTGCTGAAGATGAGGACAGAGCGCACATGGGAATGCCCCGAGTGCTGTGATGTCAATTCTTGACTCAACTCTGCACTTTTTCACATCCATTTGAATATTTTGTCATGATTTAATAACTGAAATCATAAATTTAAATATGTGATCATAGTAGCACTTATAAGAATCTCATGAAATGTGTTATTGCTATGGAGGATTAGACACATTTTATCCTGTTTTACCTAAATGATTGGATCAAGTGTTTCCCTGTAGTCTTATTATAAATAAAGATAATTTTTTAAAAAGCATGGCCGTTCATAACAGGCATCAGTTGACATGTCTGCTCTTCATTATCATCATCATCATCAATTAAAAAGCATTCACGACTTGGCTGCAACAAACACAATGCCTCCTGCTCTCATTGTTTTTCCTGCAGTCTACATTTCTCATCACTGGTCATGTATTAACTTCTGAGCTAATATTTTCCCATATTTTTTTCCCCTAGTCCTTGGTTTTAAAAAATTCCTAACAAATCTGCTAGCTTGAGTGCCCAAGTTCTAGAAGAATGCAATAGCCATCACAACAGACTAGTTGTGGAACATTGAGAACTGGTACTTCTCTTGTCTGACACACTTGTAGTGTTGATTACGTTCCTGTGTTTCTTACAAGACTAGATAGTGTTAACAAATTTGTGTCTATACACCACCGCATCTGTTTCTTTCTCTCTACTCAAACCCCAGCCCTCATTTTATCGCATGAGTCTTGTTTTGTTCACGTGTTTATTTCCATGATTTATTATGAGCCTCCGAGATGTTATTTATTCCCCCTTTTGGTATGAAATAAAGAGGCATGATTGCTTTCTACAGTTTGTTTTGTGTTGTCTAGAGTGGATGAAATAACCACAGGACTGTTCAGAACTGTGTCACACAACGGCAGATTGAAAGCATGACGGTACACTCTGAATATATCAAATAGGAAATCTGGTGTCAAAACTGAACAGGGGAACTGTATTGAGAATTTGTGATGGTAGAAGACATAAGAATCGTCTCTGTGGTGTCAACTAGTTTGACTATCAGACAAGACATATCAACTCCCAAAAATGATGATTCTTGGACACCAGACACCACTACTGATTCTCACACATCAATGTATCAACTCTCAAATACAGTCGAGTCTGGATAAGTAGAAGTCGCAGGGACCTAAGAAAATGCTTCCACTTATCAGGACTTCTACTTATCCAGACAGCACACACAATAGAGAAAATTGCCGGGACTGTAAGCTGGTCATGTCGACTTAACCGAAATTAGACTTATCCGAGTTCAACTTAAGTGGACTCGACTGTACCACAGTCATCTGCTAACTCTCTGATTCCAGATCAACTATGGATTCGACTAGACATATAAATATCAGCATGACTCCCAAAACCTGGCTCTTAGATACCACACAGACAGACTTCCCACATAAGTTGCTGTAAACTCTCAGACGAGCAGCTTTGTGAAGCATTTAATAATTTTATGATCCTTAAAAAAAATTTGTAGTTCCATTTTTATGGTTTTCAATCACAAACCATGAAAAGGGGGGGGGGGGGGCACTGATGTGTAGCCAGATTAAATTAACCAATCCAGAATTGAGTTTATAAAATGCATGAAGAGGAAGTAATAATAGCAATAAAGAACCTGAAATCAGGCATATTTCTGGGATGTGACGACATACCAGCAGAGTTTGGAGGAGAGGCCAGCGTCATTCTATATACCATGATGCACTAATTATGTGTGCAAATCTGGAACCGTGCTGAACGGCCCAAAGCGTGGAAAAGATCCGTAAATATATCCCTCCCCCCCAAAAAAAAGAAATCTAAAATTGTGTAACAATTATCGAACTATAGCTCTTAATTAGTCATGCCAGAAAAATCCGTCTGCATATGATTCTGAGGAGGATTGAGAATAAATTGGAATAGGAACTACAAGAAACACAAGCGTGCTTTAGACCTGACAGGGGAACAAGAGACTATTTTCAATATGAGAATCATCCTAGAGAAGTGTAGAGAATACACGATAGATAGATCTTCATACTTGTTTCATACTACACACAAGGCATTTGATTGTATGCAGCACCATAAACTACTATAGCAAATAATGAGAGGCATGAGATTTCCAAACCATCTGGTTCACTTAATGGAATCGCTATACCACGAACAACAAGCAGTGGTCAGAGTAGCTGGTGAAACATCAGAATGGGTTGAAGTGCAGAAAGGAGTGAGACAGGGCTGCATTCTTTCACCCTCCCTCTTTAACATATATGCTGAAAATGTTACGAGAAACACAATTAGCGATGAGGCATGCGAGAGCTTTGGTCCACTAAAAATTGGAGGTAATCCTATCCCAGAACTCAGATATGCAGACGACACAGTTCTCCTTTCCAACAGTGTATACAAGGTTTAGAAAAATTAATTCTGGCCGCCAAAAAACAGCAAAGAAGTGAATCTGTTTCTGAATTTAAAAAAAAAAAATTTCATCCTCAGTAAATACAGCACACCAACCACGTATCACAAGTGAAAATGAAGAAATAGAAAATGTAAAAGATTTTGAATACTTGGGCTCTTTAGTGAACAACAATGGCGACTGCTCAAAAGAAGTCAGAAGAAGACTTGCACTAGCAATGTAGAGATTAAATAGCACGAAGAACCTATGGCAAAGCAGTAAATTGATTTAATTTAATTTCCTTGAAACGAGCTACCGCCAAATTGACGGAGTAGCCCACTAGGTCCCATCTTGGCCGACATCTTCATGGCACATCTCGAAAATTGCAGATCTGCTCACATCAGAGATTTGTTTTTGTACCGTCAATATGTAGATGACATTCTAATATTAACTGCTGACAAACAGCAAGCCACTGCGTTCCATACCACAATGAACCAGTCACACAGAAACATCACATTATCATTACAACACGAACATGACGGCACTTTACCATTCCTTGATGTACTTTTTGCACGTAGAGAGGATGGCAGTATCCAAAGATCAGTGGACCGAAAAGAAACATGGATCGGCCAGTATCTAAACCTTTACAGTTTCGTACCTACGTGGCGTAGTCAGAAGCTTGTTCAACCGGGCCAGAAAGATTTGCACCGAAGACACACTGGCTGTAGAAATTAAAACTCAAATCAACTTTACTAGTAATACTACTGAATGGGTACCCCATAGGTTTCATTAAACGTCATTGCACCCCACCCTGCACGAAATTACAGTACCCAAACTACGAGTATATCCAACTGACTTATCGAGGTGATGACGTTACCTATTATCAAGCTGCAGGACTCAGCCCATGCTATTAATCTGTCACCTCTCATTCTTTTCTCCTAGTCCATAGCCACCCGTTATTCCGTACACTTTTTCACTTCCTACTTTCGCGTTGAAATCAAGTACCATTGTTACTTCACAATTTTTGCATTGATCAACAGCCATGTCTAACTCGTCATAAAATGCGTCAATATCTTCCTCTGAACTATCTGCTGTTGGGGCATAAATCTGTCAAAAGGTCTGCCGCGAAGTTTTACTAATAGTACTCTATCTGATATTGTCCAAAATAATTCAACGGTTTTTGAGTTCTTTGGATCCAAAATAATACCAACTCCTGAACGGAAAACAGCTTGGAAATAGAGTGGCAGAGCACATACCCAAATGGCTCCATACAACAGATGAGATGTTGAGACCAGTCAAGAGGAAAGAACCCGCTTCTTCCACAGTACGGCATCTACTTAATTCCAAACACATAATTGACACAGACACTTCTTTCTTCCACACTCCGAACAGGAGACTTTTGAGAATCGCAGAAGCCATAATAAAAATCAAAAACCTCCTTTGTAAGCCGACGGAATTTGTCGTACATTTGAAGTTACCCTGGTAAGTCACGTGACTACGGTGAGCTTCCGGCGGCCATGAAATAGAGACAATGTATTGGAAGAAACTATTCGCATTTCAGTTGAATTTATTCAGTTTTGTGCTTTATTTTATGTTGACGCACCTGATAAGATACAGCAAAATATGCCTGGCAATAAATTGTGCAATGTATTGTTTGTATCCGCATTATTTAAATCAGTTAAAGTAAAAATCTTGAGATCGTGGATTTTTCCTGTGACAACTTACTTGGGCTGAGTCACTAAGGAAAAAGATTGGAGCTTTTGAATTGAAATGAAAAATTCTTAGAATACCACGGATCAGTAAAAGGAAAAACATTCTGAACGAGTTGAACATCAAGGAGAACTGGCTAATCATCATCCTGTCCCGAAAGTTGAAGAATTTTGGCCTCATGGTGGCTTGGAAAAGATGGTGATGGAAAGCAAGGCAGGGGTCGACCACCGCGAAGATGGATACAAGACGAAGATTCATTGGCATTGAAAAGCACATGGGGCTGGAGAGCTGGCTAGGAGGCAAAGGGATACTTTCAGGCGCGCCGTGAAGAGAGCGACGTTCTCTAAAAGACTTGCTGACTGATGTGATAAAATGTATGTAACGTAAAAATCATCAAGCTGAAAAATCTTACTAGCCAAAAAAAAAAAAAAAAAAACATTTTAGATTCAAAGACAACAATAGAGAACGAGACATGTTAGCAGATGAAATTTATTTCTTTTGAACACATGAGAGGTCAGTGTCACGACAATGTTCAGCTTGTCAAAACAAAAGTCAAATACAACATATCAATAGAAACCCCTTTCACTCTGCAAGACAACTGCAAGAAACACGTACCCCGGGTGTGTGTGTTTTTTTTTTTTTTTCATACACATTCCCTAAAATAAGATTTGAACCCACATTCCTCAAATATTCAGTGAACGCATTCGCTGGCTTCAAATTGAAGTGGTCAATCAACAAACTGCTGTCTCCAATGACTTCCTCATCTCCTGACGTGAGATCTCTTTTCTAGAATCAACAAAATGATGTCAGGTGTTGGAAGTCTCACAGAATCAGACACTTGGAAAACTGGCTATTAGTCTTCAAGAGAACAACTACCTGCTCTTGAGTTTCTTCACAGACTTGATTTTATCTCTGGAGTTTGAAATTGTAAACGAACAAAAATATACAGATGACAACTTACAATTATACACTTGCAAGTTGTTCTGTTGAGTAATGATAAAGTGTTTACAAAGTCACAATCTAGAGCCACGTAACTAGAGCATAATATCTTTTTAATTTCATGAAGTAGCTAACTTGTGCAGAAGTCAATCATGGACAATCAGCACATGAATCAAAGGAAGCTGCACAGGTGTTTCGCTGGAGAATTTGAATGCCATGAACACATAAAAGATGAAAAGTCAACTGGGAGGAAGCCAACACGCTGTGGCATGTCCAGAGAATACAACAGGAGAACCAGTAGACAGTGGGGACAGTTAGCAGGGCAGGGAGGCACCAAGAGAGTCTAGCATCACAGTGTGCAGGACATCTGCATCAGAACTGGTCAGCACTAAATGACACAGAAGGCAGTGAGTATGTAAACAGAGGAGCTGAAAGCTGTGGATATCACTGCCTAGCTTGTAAACCACAACACAACCAGGCTAATGCAGCAGGAAAAAACATCTGGATTTTCAAAAGAAGCAAGTGCTAGCAGGACAAAATCAGCCGAGAGGCCAACAGGCCGCAGATTTAAGTTTACGAGACGGTAATGTTTAAAGTCATCCCAGATCTGACATTAAACTACCCAAAAGATGACCAAAACAATTTTTCCAAACCAAGTGCCAAATAAATTTTCAATAAATATAATAGTAGTAAACAGTATCTCTGAAAATTTTCAGTCAAATACATCATCATCATCGTGTAGCAGGTCCTTTGCAGAACATCGCTATCATCTGCCTGAAAAACTAGGGTCTCTCGGCAGCTCTCCCATCATTGATATGATCAAAACATTTTAGATTTTGAGACAAGATGCTGTTTCAATCTTCCTTGGTGTTCAGATCTTTTGAAATGGTAGTATTTCATCTCTTCTTTGCCTACGGTATTCGGAGAAATGTCTATAACATTTCAGCTCAAAAGCCCCTATTGTCTTTCTTAAGGTCAATACATATGAAGGCCTTTAAAAGAATGCTTTTTCTAAATGGAGGTTCACGTGTTAACTAGAATTCCAAGGTCAGCATAAGCAACAGTTTATCATCTTCAAACGATGTCTTTCCTCATTTAAATGTTTCTGCCTCAAGACTCATTCTCTGGGATGTCTCCGATACTTGCACACCAGCCAATTTTCCTGGTGAGGACATTGGACATATAACAAACAGCAGGTGGTGAACACAGACACAAATGCTATTTCACAACACACCCCCTCTCCTTGCAGTTTCACAAACAACATCACTAGCAAATAAACATAACATTGAAAAACAAAAAAGCCTGTGGCAGCCAATTCCCCGTGGTGGTGATGATGATACTACAGCACTATTTGGGCAGATTGTATTTGACATAGGGCACTTCAACATCTTCTCCATCCTCGTCATTGCAGCAGATCTCTAACACCAGAGCCTGGACGTGCGGCGGGATCTTCTTTTTGGAGACTTTCTTCACCACTTCCGACAATCTGCAGAAATGTCAATTCACATATAATAAATGCAGAAATGTCAGTTCATATATAGAAAGTTAATCAAGATTTTAAAAGAGTACAGTAAAGGTATAAATTATAATGAGTTAGCTGACAGACTTCTTAAAAATGGAACAAAGAAACAACACACCCATCCATTGTTGTTACCAGAAATCAGAACAATTAAGGGAAAATACAAGGAATTGTGGAGAGAACAAACTAACAGTAAACATCCACAAGAAACATCAGCAGACTCAACAGAAAGCCACATACAATTTTCCATCTAGGAACAGGACACTGCAGGCTCAACTACCACATGCATAAAATAAGGACTATAGCCCCCACAGTGTGCCTGTCAAATAGGACCACAAACACCTGAGCACACACAACTTCGAAACACCTAGCCTCAAGAGCAAAGTGTGCAGAGCAAGCTATAGGGAACCATGAAGGACCTGCAGCTGACATGTGAGTTCATAGAGGTAACCCACCTGATGGTCTGATCTGAGCATACGAAACCGAGCGCAAAGAAGTATTGATGTCTTAAGGCAGTGAGCCCTAACCAACACGCCGGTGATGTGGTTAATATCTCATGGCTGCTTGTACTTTCCACATTTCCTAGCATCCGTTTTTAGGCCGACTTGACCTGGCAGTCCCATCTCTATTTTCAAAAATCCATCTTGAGATTTGAACATATGCCCTAAAGCAAGCACGCCAGCGACTACAGAGCCACGACTGCTACAACAGGTGAGCACAGACAATACAACGTGATATAAAGAGCACGTACGGCAAGTCGAGTCTCTCCTGTCGTTTGGCAGGCTGCATGAAGAATGAGTACAGCATACAGACTCCCTGAGACAACATAGTGATCTCTAGCTTGTACTTGTTCTGAAAACAATAAAAACAACAAGTTCAATGACAGACACGCAGGTCTGGCTATTTTAATATTACATCAATCATAATTAAACCAATTTTTAAAAAAGTTTGGTTTTTTTTCAAATCGAATGACAAAACTAACAAGGTTAATTTATCTGGTATTATTGAATGGAAAACATTACCTGGAAGTATTCCAGAAATTCTCGGAGTGTCATGTCACCTTGAACTTCAAATCTGTCCCAGAGGGTAAACTCTGTGTCATAGTACTGGGGCAAGAGAAAGAAAGAAGGTTAACCTAACATTCATTAAATACAATTTAAACAAGCAGTCTAAAAGTAAATATATAGACAGTACTGGGGGAGAGATGGCACAATTCAATAACACAGTATAGATAGATACACATGTGACAAGTCCATTAGTACTCAGATCCCATCTTCCGTATGTCTCCCAGATTGTGGCCACTGATATGTCTCCCAGATTGTGGCCACTGATATGTCTCCCAGATTGTGGCGACTGAT
Source organism: Candidula unifasciata (assembly GCA_905116865.2). Taxonomy (NCBI): domain Eukaryota; kingdom Metazoa; phylum Mollusca; class Gastropoda; order Stylommatophora; family Geomitridae; genus Candidula; species Candidula unifasciata. Next base: position 30,671 of record CAJHNH020003016.1, read on the forward strand.
AACACCAGTTCTGTGGTGATTTACTATTCTTTTTTGTCTACCTGTATTAGTGTTTATGTTTGGTGACATTTCTTTTGACCAGAAGCTCTTGTAGTCTTTCTTTAAAGTGTTGCCAAATCACTGTCGTCTCCTAAATCATCCTCATTCTGCCTCCTTGCATTCAGAATGTTGGCTCAGACCACTGTTTTTTTTTTTACCTAGCATTGCTCTGCCAGCAAGCTAATCTGCCTGTTCATTCCCTCTTACTCCTGAGTGTCCAGGCAACAAATGATTCCTATCAGACAAGATTTTCTCAGTGACTCCATTTGCTTAAAATCCATCCTGTCTTTCTTTATCTTCTTAAGTATGCTCATAGGATCACTTAGAAAGCACACATGGGAAAACTGCTGTGCTTCTAGCCACATCATTACTTTTGTTATCACCATCACCTCCATAGTCAGACTACTTGTAGTCGAGGCAAAAGCCCTACTATCTTCTTTTACAGTTTTCTCTTAAACCAGAACCATTAAAGCCCAAGCACAGATAGACTACAAGTAACATTTCTCCCCAAGTAAAATGTCTGGAAAAGATTGTGTACTTTCATACTAAACACAATATGATATTCTTCAGCAGGCTGTCTGTAACCAGCAAAATGTGATTATCTCAAAGCCAGAAGCCTTTACTGATGTGCTATGGACAACCTGACTTTCTTTTAACACTTTCCTGACCAGTAGTCCGGGGCATTACTGTCTCCCATTACCAAGGGTGCTTGGATATATTTTTCATTAACAACTGGTTTTCTAATAGAATTCATAAACATTCAAAAACTGGCGTAGGGTTTTGAAACCTTCAGAGCATTATTACAGATGGTTGCTGGTCAGGAGATCTTGGGGCTGGTGACCCTCAGAGATGCAGTGCCCAGAAATTCTCTGGCTCTTATCAACCCATCCCCAGGGCATGGGTGATAGCGACCATGAAAAACACGAGTGAAGCCCGCTGTCAGAATATCCTGCTATAAGAGAAATTTTGGTTCAAATGTATGTTCTTAGAAGGTTTTACTAAACTGCAGATTAGACTCAAATATTGGTCAGTCAGGTGTCGGGGTGTTGCAATCAGCCACTTCACTGCCAACTGCTGAGACTCAGCCCTAGACCATGATGAGGAAGCTCAGCGTACAGATGTGAGGTGAAGCAGTCACGTACAGGACATGACCACAGCCTTGTGTTTCAGCTCTGCATTTATGGAAGCATCTTGAATGGTTAGGAATTCACATGATCTGCCTCGTCTTCCCTTGAGGACAGACCTGTCTACATGCAGTTGCCCTGGATAAGTTCTTCAGGAGCAACACCTGCAGATAAAGGAATAAGGCCACCATTCAAATAAGGCTAGGCCATTTCCTAGGAAACCAACCGGGACGGCTAGCCCGGTGAAGTCACATGTGTTGGCCAAAAAGGCTCAAATGTCACAGGTTGACTAATCAGGCACAACACAATTATATCACTTCAATAATGAAGAAAGAAATGCTGTGGACATACCTTGTTTTTGGTTGGTGGCACAGGTTCAGAGAAGGCAAAGAACGGCAGGGCCAGGTTTGCAAAGCCATTTTTGTAAGATTCGATGTTCTTGTGTCCCTGAGCCAGCTGAAAACAAAAGTTTGGGATCTCTTGTTGAACAAATAACCAATCAAATGTGAGCTAACAGATGACAAGAATCATTTTAAATGTACTAAAAAAAAGTTACATCTGAACACAGAAGACAACAAATTGCACCGGTTTTGCATCAGCCTAAGAGGTGAGACACCAACAGTCTGCATACACCTAAGACGGATAGATCTGTCAGAAGGATGTGTTCTAGAACAAGACTCCAGTCCAGAAGTGGACGAACAACCAGAACTTTGACTGGAGCTTACAGCTTGTGAGGGCACACAGGAAGAAGAACCTCCCAGCTGACTGACACTGACTAATAAGATGAGCTGAGCAGCAGAAAGACACACATATCCCAGTCTAGATGTACACCACACAATATGCTAACTGCCGTATCCCAGTCTAGATGTACACAACACAATGTGCTAACTGCCATATCCCAGTCTAGATGTATACCACAACACAATGTGCTAACTGCCGTATCCCAGTCTAGATGTACACCACAACACAATGTGCCAACTGCCATATCCCAGTCTAGATGTATACAACACAATGTGCCAACTGCCGTATCCCAGTCTAGATGTACAAAACAATGTGCTAACTGCCGTATCCCAGTCTAGATGTACACCACAACACAATGTGCCAACTGCCATATCCCAGTCTAGATGTATACAACACAATGTGCCAACTGCCATATCCCAGTCTAGATGTATACAACACAATGTGCCAACTGCCATATCCCAGTCTAGATGTATACCACAACACAATGTGCTAACTGCCGTATCCCAGTCTAGATGTACACCACAACACAATGTGCCAACTGCCATATCCCAGTCTAGATGTATACAACACAATGTGCCAACTGCCATATCCCAGTCTAGATGTACAAAACACAATGTGCTAACTGCCGTATCCCAGTCTAGATGTATACAACACAATGTGCCAACTGCCATATCCCAGTCTAGATGTATACCACAACACAATGTGCTAACTGCCATATCCCAGTCTAGATGTATACCACAACACAATGTGCAGAAAGACACACATATCCCAGTCTAGATGTACACCACACAATATGCTAACTGCCGTATCCCAGTCTAGATGTACACAACACAATGTGCTAACTGCCATATCCCAGTCTAGATGTACAAAACACAATGTGCTAACTGCCGTATCCCAGTCTAGATGTACACCACAACACAATGTGCCAACTGCCATATCCAAGTCTAGATGTATACAACACAATGTGCCAACTGCCATATCCCAGTCTAGATGTATACCACAACACAATGTGCTAACTGCCATATCCCAGTCTAGATGTATACCACAACACAATGTGCTAACTGCCGTATCCCAGTCTAGATGTACACAACACAATGTGCTAACTGCCATATCCCAGTCTAGATGTACAAAACACAATGTGCTAACTGCCGTATCCCAGTCTAGATGTACACCACAACACAATGTGCCAACTGCCATATCCCAGTCTAGATGTATACAACACAATGTGCCAACTGCCATATCCCAGTCTAGATGTATACCACAACACAATGTGCTAACTGCCGTATCCCAGTCTAGATGTATACCACAACACAATGTGCTAACTGCCGTATCCCAGTCTAGATGTACACAACAAAATGTGCCAACTTCCCCTTCTAAATGTAAGAGGAGAAGATGGATACAACAAACACAGATATAAAGATGCCTTCACAGATGTGCCCCCTTCTGTGAGCCTTGCTCGTCTCTTTATACGATGCCTATGATGTCTGAAATTGTTCCAGTGGCCGATTTTAAACAAGGTCCATCATTTGCTTGGGTACACTTAGTGCAGAGACAACAAAACCCAGAGTGTTCTCTGTTGAGCTAGAAAAGTATGGATAGATATCACAGACATTTACGATACTGTTTTACAATTTTTTGTAGAAGACATGGGCAGGCAAAGACCTGTAGAAGAAAGACACGTAGAAAAGAAAAAGATGTGTAAGAAAGAACACAACAGCCCACCTTTATGAGTTCAATGCAGACTAGACCTACAACCATGCTGGTAGTGGTTGCGATGGCTGGAATAATTCGGCCAGCAATCAGTTTGCTCTGTAATAACAAAAAAGGAATTACAAACACAACCAGCCTCCTTGCACCACATGTCTCTCAAGAAATACTAAAGAGTAAGTACACTATACATATGTGCCTAACACAGAATGTGTATTCCCACTTGAATATTCAAACTATCCAGTAGCCTATTAGATGCTTGTGGAGGGGGGGTGGGGGGCAGTGGATCTATTCCATACAGGGAAAATGGAAAATGATTAATCCCTTTCTATGAGAAGGGGAAGGGGAAGAGATTCCACTGATAGGGGTTGTATAAAATTACTAACACTGCTAAATATTAAAATACATATATACAAAAGCAATTAGATAAAATAAATACAATGTAACCTCTCTTGACCTTGCTGAAGAGGAGTTGTGTGCCAACTAGGATGGTGCTGAGAAGGGAGAAGGAGTTGTGTGCCAACTAGGATGGTGCTGAGAAGGGAGAAGGAGTTGTGTGCCAACTAGGATGGTGCTGAGAAGGGAGAAGGAGTTGTGTGCCAAATAGGATGGTGCTGAAAAGGGAGAAGGAGCTGTGTGCCTACTTGGATGGTGCTGAGAAGGGAGGAGGAGATGTTTGGAAGTCCCCTTACAATAAAGCTTCAGGAATCTAAAATTCTGGTGTTTGTTATTTCTTTTGTTTTGTTTCCCTGTCTTTTTACTCTGGTTGAGGCTCACCATGTTTGACTTTTGACTTAATCTGTCCAAAGAACTTTGCTTCTGCATTCTCCCCAGAGTGTTTGGGAAACGTGACACTGTCCAGTCATTCCAGAAAATCTTTACAGCTTTCTTTTGGTTTTGTTGGCTGGTACTTCTCTGCAAAGTTTTGGACATTTATACATTTCGCCAACATTTCCTTGAATAATGAGAGGTAAAGCAGGATAGTCTACAGTGACAAGAGTGATTGTGACTCACACAAGTTCTGGCATGCTAGTCTTATTGCAAACAAAGGCTGTATACTAAACAAAATTGTTCACAGCTAAACAGGATGTCTACCAAAACAAACATATACTGAGGTACAACTGTATTTTAGAAAAATGTAGATAACTTTTATTTGCAACATGCACAAAAATTTGTTGGGATTATAAGAAGATTTGACTATTTTGGTTTGTGTGTTTCCGGGGCAAAAGGGATAACAGCCAATCAGGCGTGGTATGGTGTGTTTGCTGCAAAGAGCCGACAAGAAAAGCGAATGCACAAACTCACCTTCAGTCTGTCAGCTTCAGGTATACTGTAGTTGTTGGCCCTGAGATTGGAGGCTGACACAATAAAGTCCATGTGGAAGTTGGTGTCATCATCTTTCTCAAACTCTTGAGGTGTTATCTTCAGATCTGACAGTGATGCCGGAGGCGGCAGAGACTTTTGCAGGTTCAGCAAGTCTTCAGACGCTAGACACACAAAAACAATGTCAACTAGTCAGTCAGAAATTCTTCCTATAGAACACTTCAAACATATCTTTATGTGGTGAACAGAACATTTAAATCAGATCTCTACTTGATGAATAGAACATTTAAAACATACCTCTACTTGGTTTATATAATATCTGTAATTATATCTCTACTTGAACAGAACTTTTGAAACAGATGTCTACTTGGTCAACAAAACATTTCAAATGTCGCCTATTTGGTCAACAAAACATTTCAAATGTCGCCTATTTGGTCAACAAAACATTTCAAATGTCACCTATTTGGTCAATAGAACATTTCAAACAGATGTTTTTGGTGAAAAGAACATTTCAAACATATCTACTTGGTGAAAAGAACATTTCAAACATTATCTGGTGAAAAACATTGCTAGTTATCTACAAATAAAGCTCCTGGCCAACAGGTTCAGCCTGCCTTCCCATACCAACATGGTGTCAGTGTGTGCATTTCTGATTAAATATTGATATACACAGAACTTCATATATTACAAGTATTAAAAACTACATTCCTGCTACCTGTGGTTACCTTATGTCCCCAGAGTTGAAGACAATACAACCACTCCACTTGTTCCCTGGTCCCCAGATGTAGTCTACATCCATTCATGGTTCCTTTTGTCCCCACACAACCATCCATGGTTCCCTTTTTCTCCGCAAAACAACCGTCGATGGTTCCCTTTTTCTCCACAACACACAAACATCCATGGTTCCCTTTTTTCTCCACACCACACAACCATCCATGGTTCCCTTTTCCTCCAGACTACACAACCATCCATGGTTCGATTTGTCCCCACACCACACAACCATCCATGGTTCGATTTGTCCCCACACCACACAACCATCCATGGTTCGATTTGTCCCCACACCACACAACCATCCATGGTTCCATTTGTCCCCACACCACACCACACAACCATCCATGGTTCCATTTGTCCCCACACCACACCACACAACCATCCATGGTTCCCATTTGTCCCCACACAACCATCCATGGTTCCCTTTGTCCCCCACACCACACAACCATCCATGGTTCCCTTTGTCCCCCACACCACACAACCATCCATCCATGGTTCCCTGTCCCCACACCATGCAACCATTCATGGTTCCCTTTGTCCCCCCACACCATGCAACCATCCATGGTTCCCTTTGTCCCCCACACCATGCAACCATCCATGGTTCCCTTTGTCCCCCACACCATGCAACCATCCATGGTCCCCTCTGTCCCCCAAACCATGCAACCATCCATGGTTCCCTTTGTCCCCCACACCATGCAACCATCCATGGTTCCCTTTGTCCCCCACACCATGCATGGCTCCCTTTGTCCCCCACACCAACCATTCATGGTTCCCTTTGTCCCCCACACCATGCAACCATCCATGGTTCCCTTTGTCCCCCACACCATGCAACCATCCATGGTTCCCTGCCCCCACACCATGCAACCATCCATGGTTCCCTTTGTCCCCCACACCATGCAACCATCCATGGTTCCCTGTCCCCGCACCATGCAACCATCCGTGGTTCCCTGCCCCCACACCATGCAACCATCTGTGGTTCCCTGCCCCCACACCATGCAACCATCTGTGGTTCCCTGCCCCCACACCATGCAACCACCCGTGGTTCCCTGCCCCCACACCATGCAACCATCCGTGGTTCCCTGCCCCCACACCATGCAACCATCCATCAATCAATACAAACTGAAGCACAAACCTGGGGTTTCTGGATTATTAGATGAAGCTGCAGCTTCACTTTCTGTGACCTCTATTTTGACCCCAGCCCTGGGCGAGAACTCAGGTACCACAATTTTGTCCACGATTGCTTTGATTTTCTGTCTGTCCCTAACTTGGGGGATGCCATAGATTGCTGCCTTCAAGTTTGCCACTGACACAATGAAGTCCATATGCAGATCCTGAAGCCAAAGTTCAGTGCAACAAAATAAGTTAGTGACAGATCATCTGTCAGTGGCATTTGTGTGCTGACAGACCATATACATTCATTTACAATACACACACACAATGCTCTGACATAAAACTATTACTAGAGATTCAAACTGAAATTCAACAGCCTCCCACTCACTTCTCATGGCCTTTACTTATACACAAAAATTGAATGTGCAATTAATGAAGCAGGGCTAATCACAGAACCACAATAGGAAAACAGGGAGGTGGGGAGGGGGTGTTAGAGCAAAGACATGAAGACATTCACCCACCAAGTGGCATGTCACTGACATTCACCCACCAAGTGGCATGACACTGACATCACCCACCAAGTGGCATGACACTGACATTCACCCACCAAGTGGCATGACACTGACATTCACCCACCAAGTGGCATGACACTGACATTCACCCACCAAGTGGCATGACACTGACATTCACCCACCAAGTGGCATGTCACTGACATTCAGCCACCAAGTGGCATGACACTGACATTCACCCACCAAGTGGCATGTCACTGACATTCACCCACCAAATGGCATGTCACTGACATTCACCCACCAAGTGGCATGTCACTGACATTCACCCACCAAGTGGCAATTGGTCTAGAACTATATTATGTCTGAAGGGTCCTTTTTATAATAACCATAAGAGTTAACTGAGCTACACCTGTATCAGAAAAAAACACAAAGTCCCACCAATGTCAGGAGAAAACAAGAGTTATGTGTAATTGCTCCAAGTGGAGAAACAGCTCCTAGGCAGCACATGAAAGTCCATGCTTTCTTTACTGCTATAAAAAAAAAATTTTAAGATCCTATATTTTCTATATTACAAACCTTTTTTCTGTTCATGATTTGGGTTTTATTTCTTCTGGGCTGCCATGTCAATCCAGTCTAAAATATTTACTGGCAATCATACTGACAATTACAGGTGAATGGAAAAATATTGGCCATATCCATTAAGTGTGGTCCAAAACTAAGGAGACAAAATTGTGGCATGATGGCATCCTTGACCAAACTTATATTTCTTTGACCTTGCCGATCCAAAGTAAAGTCTTTGAAGGTACACCGCAATGTGTTTTTCCTATTTCATTCCCTGGAAATTTGTCCTTTCTATTATTGACATCAAAGGACAACAAACCACCCAAGCCTAGAAGCAGAATTAAACTGAGCAACAGGGAAATACATTCTTAACCAAGCCTAGAACCAAACCCAACATTAAGAAAACAAACAGCTTTGCAAACAGAAAAACTCTGGAAGGCAATTGACATACAGCACCCACCTTTGATGAGTCAAATTCAATGGGTGTAGGACAACGCTTTGGGCCAGACCAGAATGGAGCACCGGTACTGGTTTTCTGAAAATAAAATAAAACAACCTGCCAATTTAGCCCGGCTAAGCTCCAAGCTATGTTTGAACATATGTACAGTTGACAGCAGTAACCTTTTTGACACTTGGAAACAATCAGAATACAAATAATATTCACAGAAGCACAAGTGATACAACAGAAAATACTTTACATTTGAAAGAGGAGGGGGGGGGGGGGGCGCAAAATCACCACTGAAGTATGAGAGACTTTCTGTGTCTTCAAAAATTAACCCTGCATTGTCCGACAATTGTTTCAGTAGAGTTAGTGCAGTGAATTCATTTATCCTGTCTGACACAATTGTTTCAGTAGAGTTAGTGCAGTGAATTCATTTATCCTGTCCGACACAATTGTTTCAGTAAAGTTAGTGCAGTGAATTCATTTATCCTGTCCGACACAATTGTTTCAGTAGAGTTAGTGCAGTGAATTCATTTATCCTGTCCGACACAATTGTTTCAGTAGAGTTAGTGCAGTGAATTCATTTATCCTGTCCGACAATTGTTTCAGTAGAGTTAGTGCAGTGAATTCATTTATCCTGTCCGACACAATTGTTTCAGTAGAGTTAGTGCAGTGAATTCATTTATCCTGTCCGACACAATTGTTTCAGTAGAGTTAGTGCAGTGAATTCATTTATCCTGTCTGACACAATTGTTTCAGTAGAGTTAGTGCAGTGAATTCATTTATCCTGTCCGACACAATTGTTTCAGTAGAGTTAGTGCAGTGAATTCACTTATCCTGTCCGACACAATTGTTTCAGTAGAGTTAGTGCAGTGAATTCATTTATCCTGTCCGACACAATTGTTTCAGTAGAGTTAGTGCAGTGAATTCATTTATCCTGTCCGACAATTGTTTCAGTAGAGTTAGTGCAGTGAATTCATTTATCCTGTCCGACACAATTGTTTCAGTAGAGTTAGTGCAGTGAATTCATTTATCCTGTCCGACACAATTGTTTCAGTAGAGTTAGTGCAGTGAATTCATTTATCCTGTCTGACACAATTGTTTCAGTAGAGTTAGTGCAGTGAATTCATTTATCCTGTCCGACACAATTGTTTCAGTAGAGTTAGTGCAGTGAATTCATTTATCCTGTCCGACACAATTGTTTCAGTAGAGTTAGTGCAGTGAATTCATTTATCCTGTCCGACACAATTGTTTCAGTAGAGTTAGTGCAATGAATTCATTTATCCCGTCCGACAATTGTTTCCGTAGTTAGTGCAGTGAATTCCTTTATCCTGTCTGACACAACTGTTTCAGTAGAGTTAAAGCAGTGAATTCATTTATCCTGTCTGACACAACTGTTTCAGTAGAGTTAGTGCAGTGAATTTATTTATCCTGTCCGACACAATTGTTTCAGTAGAGTTAGTGCAGTGAATTCATTTATCCTGTCTGACACAACTGTTTCAGTAGAGTTAGTGCAGTGAATTCATTTATCCTGTCCGACACAATTGTTTCAGTAGTTAGTGCAGTGAATTCATTTATCCTGTCTGACACAATTGTTTCAGTAGAGTTAGTGCAGTGAATTCATTTATCCTGTGAACAATTGACTGTCATCAGACACAAGGACTAAGATGTGATGTACTTCCCAACACCTACCCCCCCCCCCCCCCCCCCACAATTTGCTTCCCAACACCAGGGAACTAAATATCAAATGCCTTGACTAGCAGGGGCGATCATGCCTCTCCACAACCTGATACATGTATCAGTTCAAGAGCTTACATCATGACCAAAGGCTGTAAAGAATCTTCTGGCATTTTTCTTTATTTTTCCACAGATCTCTCCAGTGGTCACAACATATTCCAGTTCTTCTCATAACAACAACAAATGACAACTGTCTCATTCTGATGTTTGTGATAAGCTGTCTTCATACCCTGACCTCTTTCAAAACATACGGTTGCTCCTTTTGGTTGTCCAAATAATTTTAATGATTTTCATATGAAGCCTCAAGTAACTGTTTGGCTTTATTATTTGTCCAGGATTCACAGCCATGTGTTAACACATTGAACTAATAGTTTCTCAATATCATGCAACATCTGAGGGCATGAAGTGCCCAATAAGAATACGGTAGAACAGGAATAACAAACAGAAGCACCCAAAAAGAACAAAAATGCAATAACTCTCAAAAGCAAAACTGCAACAACAATGAACAAACTGCAACAAAAACCACAACTTTACAAGTCAACTAACCTGATCTGGGGGGAAGTTGAAGAGCAACTGTTTGATCCTGTTGGTATAATGTTTAGCAAATGCTTGACGGGCAAGTTTCACGCAATCCTCAAAGGAATGTGGTCTTTCATCCACCAGGACACGCTTGACAGTTTCAATTACCTCCAGCTGGGAACAAACCATGTTAAGTTATCTGACTGAAAACTTTCTAGGCAGTCAAACAATTTTTACATTTTTTTTTAAATTTAAACTGGATATTCCAATCATGTGTTTTCAAACCACAGGAAATTATGTCAACATTTACAATGATCTTGTAAATTAGCACACTAGGCATATTCTTTTCCAAATATACAAAAACTTTTTTTTTTAAATAAGGGGAGGCACAGGTGTATTTTTCAACTTTAAAAATGATATGAATAAGAAACAGTTATTATACTTTACCCTTCTACCTCATACTGGGCTTTTCTATATGCCTGTTTTATAACCGCCACCCACCCTTGGGGATGTCTAGTCTCCTCCAGAGTTACAGAATGTGGGTGACCACCGTTCTATGCCCTGTATCAAAACTCTAGACCGCCGTACTATGCCCTGTATCAAAACTCTAGACCACTGTTCTTTGCTCTGTATCAAAACTCTAGACCACTGTTCTTTGCTCTGTATCAAAACTCTAGACCACTGTTCTTTGCTCTGTATCAAAACTCTAGACCACTGTTCTTTGCTCTGTATCAAAACTCTAGACCACTGTTCTTTGCTCTGTATCAAAACTCTAGACCGCCATTCTACTACCTGTATCAAAACTCTAGACCGCCATTCTACTACCTGTATCAAAACTCGAGACCACCGTTCTATGCCCTGTATAAACCTCTAGACTGCCGCTCTACTTCCTGTATCAAAACTAGACCGCCATTCTACTCCCTGTATCAAAACTCTCGTTCTTTGCTCTGTATCTAACCATTAGACCGCTGTTCTATGCCCTGTATCTAACCTCTTGACCGCTGTTCTATGCCCTGTATCTAACCTCTTGACCGCTGTTCTATGCCCTGTATCTAACCTCTTGACCGCTGATGTTCTACGCCCTGTATCTAACCTCTTGACCGCTGATGTTCTACGCCCTGTATCTAACCTCTTGACCGCTGATCTACGCCCTGTATCTAACCTCTTGACCGCCATTCTATGCCCTGTATCTAACCTCTTGACCGCCGATCTATGCCCTGTATCTAACCTCTTGACCGCCGATCTATGCCCTGTATCTAACCTCTTGACCGCTGATCTAAGCCCTGTATCTAACCTCTAAACCGCCGTTCTATGCTCTGTATCTAACCTCTTGACCGCTGTTCTACACCCTGTATCTAACCTCTTGACCGCTGTTCTACGCCCTGTATCTAACCTCTTGACCGCTGTTCTAAGCCCTGTATCTAACCTCTTGACCGCTGATCTAAGCCCTGTATCTAACCTCTTGACCGCTGATCTAAGCCCTGTATCTAACCTCTTGACCGCTGATCTAAGCCCTGTATCTAACCTCTTGACCGCTGATCTAAGCCCTGTATCTAACCTCGTGACCGCTGATCTAAGCCCTGTATCTAACCTCTTGACCGCTGATCTAAGCCCTGTATCTAACCTCTTGACCGCTGATCTACGCCCTGTATCTAACCTCTTGACCGCTGTACGCCCTGTATCTAACCTCTTGACCGCTAATCTACGCCCTGTATCTAACCTCTTGACCGCTGATCTACGCCCTGTATCTAGCCTCTTGACCGCTGTACGCCCTGTATCTAACCTCTTGACCGCTGTTCTATGCCCTGTATCTAACCTCTTGACCGCTGTTCTATGCCCTGTATCTAACCTCTTGACCGCTGTTCTACGCCCTGTATCTAACCTCTTGACCACTGTTCTACACCCTGTATCTAACCTCTTGACCGCTTGTGACGAGCTGGTCTGGACAGCTGTTTCTGCCCTTTTAAAAAGTGCTTTGTTTAGATAATAATATTACCAAAGTTCTAAACATTTTCCTATTGCTTTTAATTAGCATAATAACACTGGATTAATTAAGAAATGTCTTACCCCTTTCTTAATGCTTCATTGGAGCAAAATTATAATTAAAGAGTTGAAAGGTAATAAAGGCGAATGAGATGATTAGTCAAGGGGAACTGAAGAGTAACTTCCTCCTTTTTAAAGACTTCCTGTTCCCTTTTCAATTCAGAAATTGACCGGTTCAGACTAAAGTTCTTAGTCCGCCTGTGGTCCAATTTTCTGTTTGAATTCCCTGCCAGGGGTGAGTTAAAAGAATAAGTTTAATTTGATGTTTTGCTGCTTATTCCTCTGAATTAATTTCACAGGTTAAATTCTGAAATTTGATGCCCCACATGGCTTAAACCATGATAAATTTCTTTATCCTTACTAACCACGTTGATGATCTAGTATGTACATGTATGCAAACATATGAGCTATTTGATGATTTAATTAATGTTTTTTTGCTACTAGAAACGTGCATTGGTATTTTTAATTATTATACTTATATTAATTAACTGATAATTATGTCTTCATGTAAAATCTCAGCCAGTTCCTGTTTCCAGCTTAGTGAGACAATTAAAAATAAGAATGAAGTGTATATTCATTATACCTAATCCCTACTAAGTTGATTTTTACCTCATGGTGATATTAGCTTGATAAATCACTGTATGGCTTTAATTTAGATTTAGTCCAGATAATTCTGAGACTGGTTTAAGAGCTTGAAAAGTGAATAACACAGTGAGGCTGAATTTAATATTCACACTGTCAGAGAAGAAGAAGCAGAAAAGAGATGTATGGCCCCTGCTTGTAATTATTATTGTTGTAGATATATTTCCCTATTACTAGGAATACATTTCAGTTTTACAGCAGCTGGCCTTACAAATGTAATAAGTATATTTCACCCCTCACCACTTCTAAACTCTGCTGAATAAGATTAGCACATGTGTGGATTTAGATTTAAACTGGAGTGAGTGTTGTATATTTTATGTTAATACTGTGACAGATGGAAAGCCCATTGTCATCTATGATTGTATTTTGACATCTATCCCAGCACCCAGTATATTGATGGAGATATGTCAATCCCATTTATTTTCAAACAGTGCAAAGCACCTGTTATGAGTTTCTGGCCTTAGTAAACTCACTCCCTGTTTCTCATTCATTGTGATGTGAACCCATGTGGTTAAAATGAGAATATTGTGAAATATGACTGTGTATGTCTGTGTGTGTAAGCATGTTAACCCTTCAAAGGAGTACTAGTGTGCAGACATCAGAACAATTTACACTGAGGAATGTCCTTTCTTTTTGTGTGCTGTAAACTCTTGTTCTTGAGAGTATTCATGAAAGTGGTTTCCTAAATATTTCCCCATCAGGATTATGGACCATGTTCTGTATACATTCCCATTCTATACCAGTAGAATGTGAACACCTGTAACTATCCTACTCTATATATATGTGTGTAGTGTAACAGTTTAAAGACTGGAGGTATTGTTGTCTCCAGTTAGAACCTTCCTGACTGTTTGTATAAGGACTGTTCTATTGTTCTAGTTCCAGATTGTAGTCCAGGTGGTAGATCCTAAGCTTAGCTGCAGATACCCGATTGTCTGGACTGGACTGGAAGATTCGGCCTGCCTGATGTGTTTCCGAAGCTTAGTCAGAAGCTGACAACAGAAACCTAAGCCACAGCTAAGTGGACAGTGTTCACTAACCTTGTATAACAGGATTTTGATATCCAATTCTGAATAAATGTTAGTTTTAATGTTCCTACAGTTTTATGAAGTTTCATTTTAACTGTAAACATTGTCAGTGAACTTAGAACATTTAAATATACAATCTTAATTACAGCAGGGAATAAGATGTGGGCAAACCCCGAATCCTCTCATTTAACCAGCAAGGCTGGGGTTACTATAAGACTTTATGATGACTCACTGTTTGTAATTTCCTCTGTAAAGTGCACATAGTGCATTCGCTAGTTAAAGCGAAGTTACCCGCCACACCGCTGTACGCCCTGTATCTAACCTCTTGACCACTGTTCTATGCCCTGTATCTAACCGCTTGACCGCTGTTCTACACCCTGTATCTAACCTCTTGACCGCTGATCTAAGCCCTGTATCTAACCTCTTGACCGCTGATCTAAGCCCTGTATCTAACCTCTTGACCGCTGATCTAAGCCCTGTATCTAACCTCTTGACCGCTGATCTAAGCCCTGTATCTAACCTCTTGACCGCTGATCTAAGCCCTGTATCTAACCTCTTGACCGCTGATCTAAGCCCTGTATCTAACCTCTTGACCGCTGATCTAAGCCCTGTATCTAACCTCTTGACCGCTGATCTAAGCCCTGTATCTAACCTCTTGACCGCTGATCTAAGCCCTGTATCTAACCTCTTGACCGCTGATCTAAGCCCTGTATCTAACCTCTTGACCGCTGATCTAAGCCCTGTATCTAACCTCTTGACCGCTGATCTAAGCCCTGTATCTAACCTCTTGACCGCTGATCTACGCCCTGTATCTAACCTCTTGACCGCTGTACGCCCTGTATCTAACCTCTTGACTGCTGTTATACTCCCTGTATCTAACCTCTGGACCGCTGTACGCCCTGTATCTAACCTCCTGACTGCTGTTATACACCCTGTATCTAACCTCTCGACCGCTGATCTACACCCTGTATCTAGCCTCTTGACCGCTGTTCTAAAATCCACATTGTCTAATAATGACACAACAATGTTTGGTTTTAATGACTGTCATGCTGAAAATCCAGATTATTATAATTACAAATAATCTCAATTTTATAATTGCTGCATTTTTTGAACACCCCCTACCCCAAGTTGGAGACAAATTATAATCCCAGGATAACTATATTTTACTGAAAAATTCTGTCACACAGATTGTAAAGGTAACTGACTGACCCAGGACACTGCTGTCACACAGATTGTAAAGCTAACTGATTGACCCAGGACACTGCTGTCACACAGATTGTAAAGCAAACTGATTGACCCAGGACACTGCACAGTCACACAGATTGTAAAGCTAACTGATTGACCCAGGACACTGCACAGTCACACAGATTGTAAAGCTAACTGATTGACCCAGGACACTGCACAGTCACACAGATTGTAAAGCTAACTGATTGACACAGGACACTGCACAGTCACACAGATTGTAAAGCTAACTGATTGACCCAGGACACTGCACAGTCACACAGATTGTAAAGCTAACTGATTGACCCAGGACACTGCACAGTCACACAGATTGTAAAGCTAACTGATTGACCCAGGACACTGCTGTCACACAGATTGTAAAGCAAACTGATTGACCCAGGACACTGCACAGTCACACAGATTGTAAAGCTAACTGATTGACCCAGGACACTGCACAGTCACACAGATTGTAAAGCTAACTGATTGACCCAGGACACTGCACAGTCACACAGATTGTAAAGCTAACTGATTGACACAGGACACTGCACAGTCACACAGATTGTAAAGCTAACTGATTGACCCAGGACACTGCACAGTCACACAGATTGTAAAGCTAACTGATTGACCCAGGACACTGCACAGTCACACAGATTGTAAAGCTAACTGATTGACCCAGGACACTGCACTTACCGGCTGTGATCCCTGCAGCTTGAGTGTCCGCTCCATGAACTTGGCATCAGTGATATACTGACTGGCCGTTTCTGGATCTTCCTGGAATTCTTTCATAAATTCTTCCCGAGCCCACTGTAACAAGAGGTGCATTGATTGGTGTTATTGCAATTCCCAAGACAACACAGTATACACTGTAACAAGAGGTCCATTGATTGGTGTTATTGCAATTCCCAAGACAACACTCACTATACACTGTAACAAGAGGTGCATTGATTGGTGTTATTGCAATTCCCAAGACAACACAGTATACACTGTAACAAGAGGTGCATTGATTGGTGTTATTGCAATTCCCAAGACAACACAGTATACACTGTAACAAGAGGTGCATTGATTGGTGTCATTGCAATTCCCAAGACAACACTCACTATACACTGTAACAAGAGGTGCATTGATTGGTGTTATTGCAATTCCCAAGACAATACTCACTATACACTGTAACAAGAGGTGCATTGATTGGTGTCATTGCAATTCCCAAGACAACACTCACTATACACTGTTACTAGGTACATAAAGGCAATAACTGCTTTTTACATACATATATACATATTTACGTACATATGTACATACATATAAACATACATACATACAAACGTATGTACATACATACACGCTCATATGCACATAGCCATCTGAGGCCCAGGAGTCTTGTGGAGCAACAATGCACAATACAAGACTGTCTCTTGACATCTCTTGCTCAAGCCTGCCTCACCTTCGTGTGGTGGACCCTGTTCTCCCGAGTATCCAGTGGAAGGTTGGGGTTTCAACTCCACCCCAACCAGAAACGGGATGAGACAACAAACAAGGTAAAAAATGAAATCCAGTTCTGTGAGCCAACTACATGTTGTGACACTGAATTTCATGGGAAACGCTTTCTGTGTTACTGAAGATTGGTGTCAACTGCACTTTCAGCATAAGCTTAATTAGACACCTTTTAAACATGCTCGTTAAAGAGCAGTGGGCCTTTTGTCACCCCCCCCCCCCCTTTCTCCTAAAATGGGGCCCCTATCACCATGACAACACAGCTCTGTGTGTGCGCGCACTTATATTAAATCCAAAAATGGATATTCTGAAACCAACCTAAGGTTATAAATCTGCTGTGTGTGACAGTTGAACACAACCAAAGGTTATAAATCTGCTGTGTGACAGTTTAACCCAACCTAAGGTTATAACTCTGCTGTATGTGACAGTTTAACCCAACCTAAGGTTATAACTCTGCTGTATGTGACAGTTTAACCCAACCTAAGGTTTTAACTCTGCTGTGTGTGACAGTTTAACCCAACCTAAGGTTATAACTGCTGTATGTGACAGTTTAACAAACAAATCTTGATAACTGTGACACTGTACCTGCAAAGTGTGTTCAATAGCATTAGGGAAATTCTTGACTGTACATGAAGGTATACTCTTCTCTGGAGGGTCCTGGGATGATGAGTAGGACTCTGTCAAATGTGGGATCACCACCTGAAACAACAACACTACAAATCAGCACCAGCTTAATACAACACAATACAAGCAGCATTATTTTCATTCTCAATACAACTGCATTGATTTATCCCCCTTTGTTTCCTCACAACAAAATAAGCATTATTAAACAATTTGTATATGAGGAGTTACGCTGCTGTAGTCAGACAGAGACTGGAAAGGGGAGGGGGATGTACACAATTATAGCAGACTCCACACACACAAAAAGGGAAAGGATAGGAAAATATAGAAGTCTTATACATTTAATTCTTTATGTAGGAACAGTTAACATACATGTAAGCAGCCCATGACATGGGACAGTTTGCAGGTAGAAATAATATACAATATTTTCAGGTAGGAAAAAGCAGACAATATATTTGTAATTTTCAAGAAGATATTACCTGAACATTGCCCTTGGTTCCTAGAGTGCCAGATTCCAGGAGAGGCTTACAATAATAGACACACCTCCTGTCCATGTACATTCCTGCAAGCAGACAATTGTCAAAGTCAGCATCTTAAAATATTCCAGGCTGACAAGGATTTTATTGTATCAGGAGATAAATTATTTACAACCAACACTATGTTGCTGGCTCAACCACACAGCCGTACTGATTTTAGAGTATTTTTTTTTTAATTAAATCATGTTACTGCTGATTACTGAACCTGAATTGTTGTCTTGTACATAACCTCCATTTGGC
The DNA here is from genome assembly GCA_905116865.2 of Candidula unifasciata. Taxonomy (NCBI): domain Eukaryota; kingdom Metazoa; phylum Mollusca; class Gastropoda; order Stylommatophora; family Geomitridae; genus Candidula; species Candidula unifasciata. The sequence goes on from CAJHNH020003016.1 coordinate 49,073, forward strand.
AGCACAGCCTCCTATTCTGAAACAACATCACAAATCAGTGCCTCATGCATCAACTAATGAATGTATGTACACTGACAAGATACAAGGAAACATGGGCAGAATGATGCATTATTCTTCATATACTTCCAGATGTCAACCTACAAATATATTTAAAGGCAACAGTCAACTTGGGAGCCATGATAGTGAAGCAGTTAAAGACACTCACCTGCCAACCAGTATTTATTTTAAAAAAACAGACCTTGGCTCCCAGGTAATGTCCTGGGAAGTAAAAGTGGTCAGCATGATGTTGCCCACCTTTTTGACCAAGTGCTGATTGATCTTGAAAAACCTAGGCCGAGCATTGTAAGCCTGATGTGCTCTAATGTGACCAACTGAAAGTTGACTTTCTTCTAGGTAGTGGCTAGAATACTGACAATGACAACTAGAACCTGTGCAGAAACATTGCCAATCTAGGCCTAACCCCAGCCAGCCTACATCTGCTATGCTGAATCATCACTTAGTTACATCCTAAAATGTCTATAAAACAAAGCCCAGTATCAGTCTGGTACTTCCTGCTGCCTTCTCAACTTGTCAGAGGGGAAAAAGCTGGCAACAATTGCCACAGAGATGGCACTTGAGTTGCAGGGAGTCTCTACATTGTTCTCATTCCAACAGACACTTTCCCTTTTGGTGACTTGTAGCCAAATGAAAGATTACAACTGCTGCAAAAGTTACCCGAACAAACAAGGTCGTCGTTACCTGCAGATTAGTTTGCCCTCAAATAAAGCTGGCGTAGGTACTGATATTTTCAAATCTGGTGAAAGAATAGTTCAAGTCCAGCGGTTTTCCTTTTATCTGTTGATAGACTAATTTTTTTCCATACGTTTTTGTTGTCAGCGTCTGTTGCTTAAGTATTGCCAACATGCTTTGTAATTCTGAGGTGCCTGGTTCGATTACAGCTACAGGTGATTTAAACAACTGTATGTTGGTATCTACAGCAGTTTCAAGGAGACTGGTCAGAAAGCAATGACAAACTACTGAATATAAAATTGCCCAGTTAACACAACAGCTCCAAAATGTTCAGACTGATTCTGAAATATCCTGTAAAGGGTGCACAACTAACTCATCTTGTCCTCAAATTACTGGACACAGAAAACAGACATTTTCTTCAAACTACTGGACACAGAAAACAGACATTTTCCTCAAACTACTGGACACAGAAAACAGACATTTTCCTCAAACTACTGGACACAGAAAACAGACATGCTGGGCTGTTTTTTAGCCTGTGAAGCATTCTGATCAGTAGCAGCCATCATAGATTTGTTAACTTATTCAAAAGCAATTTTTTTTGTTTGTTTATTTTTATTTTTTATTTAGTTGCTCAATCTTATTATAAAAAATGTCTACAGCTTCATCCCGAGCCCTGCCAGAGTATACATCAAACTGTAACCTACTTGCATCAATGTTGTCCAGAGCATTGGCCACGCCATCCAATCCCTCAAAGAACTGGTCAGTGAAGACATTCTCTGTGTCTGGCCCAACTCTGTCTTCTCTGGCATCGATCTTAATACTGGGGTTCATCTCTCGTGCTGCTCTTGCTGCTGTTGAAGATTTGGGTTTCTGTAGATAGTCACCAATGTTTACAATTTGCTTACACAATATACACATACACATGCCAGGGAACTATTTATTTCAATGAATAATAAATTCTTAGAATGATATTCTGCAAGCTCTATAAGAAACTGAAGAGCTTCAAGCTGGCAAGAACCTTTATTGCAACCTTCGGTACATTGCCTTAACTGCTCCATTTTCAGCAGCCAGTACAGAGTTCCAGTGGTACCAGAAGCAGTCTGTGTCCTTCTTGCCTTTTCTCAGAGTGCTGGGTATCAACCAGATCCCATGGTCACTGCCCGCTGCACTATTCACTCTAGACCATAATGATCTAGTCGCACTTCCAAAGTGTTAACTGGCCAAACAGCCTTGGCCATGCATCAGTTCACTATCTCTGCACTTCCAAAGTGTTAACTGACCAAACAGCCTTGGCCATGCATCAGTTCACTATCTCTGCACTTCCAAAGTGTTAACTTACCAAACAGCCTTGGCCATGCATCAGTTCACTATCTCTGCACTTCCAAAGTGTTAACTTACCAAACAGCCTTGGCCATGCAACAGTTCACTATCTCTGCACTTCCAAAGTGTTAACTGACCAAACAGCCTTGGCCATGCATCAGTTCACTATCTCTGCACTTCCAAAGTGTTAACTGACCAAACAGCCTTGGCCATGCATCAGTTCACTATCTCTGCACTTCCAAAGTGTTAACTGACCAAACAGCCTTGGCCATGCATCAGTTCACTATTCAGAGGTTCAGCAACAGCCAATCTATCTGTCTGTTCCTTTCCCTGTTCCTGCACTCCCAGGAAAAAAGATCAAAATGATGCCAGCAGAGACCTATGAAGCAATGCTTGCCACTCTGCAAGCAGCAAGTCTTCTTCAGGATGCTTTGTGGGTTTGTTATAATCACACCATGTGTGTGCAGCTGGTTCTGTCAGCACAAAGATTAGGCCAGTACCCCCAACTCCATTATCAAACTTTGTAGTATAACCTAGTCTTTGTTGCACTAAGCAATGTCAATTTACTTGTGCAATAAACCCTCATGCATTTTTCTTGCTTCTGAACACAGAGCCATATGTATAGATTACCACATATCTAGGGCAGGAATTTGTATCAGTTAGGATGTGTTATTGTGCCAATTCCTGCCCTCCGGGCTAATCTGTGTAACTTCATCAAACAAAACTACTAGAGTTTATTTCTCATCTTCTGTTTTCTTTGTGTTCACCTGCTGTAAAAACAGATCTTGCTTGTTTTATTCCTCACTTGTCAGGCAAATTCACTCAATTCCCTAATTAGCCGACTCTTACAACACGAGGCAGATGGTCTATCCTAGTATTCAACCCATACAGGGATATTATGGGGCAATGGGTCTATTCTAGTCTTCCCCCAAAAGGGGTCCCTGGAACAGGAACCCATACAGGGATATTATGGGACAATGGGACTATTCTTGTCTTCCCCCAAAAGAGGCATTGGAACAGGAACCCATACAGGGATATTATGGGACAATTTGTCTATTCTAGTTCTTTCAACAGAGCGGCTGCGGAACCCATTCGGGTTGACATTAACATTGCTGAAACTGTTCTTAAACTTCAAACAAAAATGTACAAAATTAACTAATTTTATGCAAGAAATTGGCCTACACAAGTTACATACATCTACATCCGAAGGCCTAAACAAAAACTGTCGGTTGAGATTTGACTTCTCAATGTGATCCATATCTGTGATGAACACCTGGCCACGTTCTCCAGACCCAAGCCCCATCATGGCCCAGTTTTTCAACATCTCACAGCCGAGGGCGCCTGCACCAACCAAGAAATAACGCAAGTTCTGCAGGACATCTTGGAAGTGGTCACCGAACACCACAATCTGGCCATCGTAGCGTGTATTTTTCTGAGGAAAACATTGGATAAGAGAACACTTAGTACAGCCACACAAGTCAGTTCAAAAGACAGTTTTGTACAGATAATAATTATCAGTTCCATCTGTGACATCAACTGTTGTTACTCCAAAAGTTTATCAATCAGCACTTGGTGGGTGATGTGATCAGCATCACACCGGCCGCCTTTACTTCCCAGGACTGCACCTGGTACCCACTCATGGCTTAGCCGAGTCAAGGTCAATTTTTGAAAAAAAGTCTGGCTCCATCAGGACACGAACCTATAACCTTCTGATCCACAGGCAGGCATCTAGATGCCAACGCCACGGCCACTCCCATCTCTCTGATATACTGCTGTATACTTTATGTCTGCTGTTTGTTATGTGTCGCTCTGTTATTTCCATTCTCTGAGTCTTAATGCTCTGAATATTTTCTTTTGTTTTAATTTCTGAAACAGGCTAAGATGTAAGGATAGCTTACCTCAGATATTTAAGAGAGAACACACAACTGAACAGATTGATGAAACAATATATAAAGTAAGATGACAGAAGAATCTTCATAGCCTTGCACTGTGGAATGACAAAAATCTCAACACATGACTAATATAACTGATAGGGAACCATTCCAGTTGATAATTGTATGTTTGCTCTATGTGTGACAGAGAAACTACAAATATACAGTGAAGACAATAAAACAACTGCCACCACTACAACACCTACTTGTGCACAAGCTTCCTCTGTGAGTACAGTCTTGTCTTTGGGCAAACACTCCAGAGCATCAAAGTAGAGATGCTGGAACAAGGGAGTGAACTTTCCACTGCATGCCTGTTACATAAAACAATACAAAAGTCACTATAGAACAACTTACATCTGCCTCCCATATTTTCTTGGGTGCATCACTCACCCATAATTTTCTCTAATGAATACTGAGATGTACACCAATGCTTTACTTTCTCCAATGAATACATAGATATACACATTCACCCATAATTTCCCCTCTCCAACCAATACAGAAATGTACATCCACGCTTTCCTCTCTCCAACATACATTTTTATTATACATGCAGTTTTTTAAACATACCTTTTATAAAGACAATGAGACAGGAGATTCTACTTGAGAAGTACCAAAGTGGATTTTGACGCTCTCTGAAACCCGAATTAAGCTTACCTTTTCCCTACTGGAAAAAAAAAGCAATGTGAATGCAATGCCTCTTTAAAAAACAAACGGAAAGCATGTTTTAACTCATAAAAGTTAATGAGACCGTAGATAAGCAAACACAGATCGTCATTTGGACTCATGAAGGAAAAAATATATACAGATTCTCTCTCCTGCCAAAGTCGTTCACTTTCAGGAGGTGACAAAAGAACTGTACACTAATCACATACAGACACTTGCCTTCATGACCTCTTGGGCAGCGACACCACCAATAAAAGCTTGCACAGGGCACAGATTCCCTAGAGCTGAGTAAGCAAATTCATGCAAAAGTTCATCACTGAAATCTTCCACTTTGGCTTTAGATTTCTGGTTCACTTCCTTGAAGACAGCTACAAAAGCTTCTGCATCGGCCTGGAGGTGTTATAATAGGATCAGTTTCATAAACCGCTTATTTTCATACATTTAATAATAACATTTAATAAACAAGAGGCTTTTGTAAATGGGAGGATCTCAGTAAAAACAGGGCAGATAGATGTAACAGTTAGCAGATGTCTCAGTAAATTGCAATATACAGCACAATTTGCACTAAATATCAAGTGTCAGAAAAACAGCTGTTAGTCAACAGCAGATTTAAATGGGTATCAGGTACATTACTGGGAAGTAAAGGCAGCCGGCGTGACGCTTACCACATCATCCACCCAGTGCCGACTGTTTTTTAAAATACATGCTACCTTGAAAATTATAGGAAAATTTTAAAAAATGTCAGTGTGGCAGAGTGCCTGAGCCTCCAGATATTTAAGTAAACAAACTAAACCAAGTCAAGGACTCTTATTTTAGAGCTTATGGGTATATGGTGCTAGCCTCATATTTCCAGAGTAATAGCACTGGATGGATCTTGCAGCCAATATCACATCCAGCACTTTTATTTCCAAGAACACACCCATTCTAGGCACGGTTTACCTGAAAGCGCAGGGTAATGATTTCGAGGGAAATCCCCAGCTGAAAAGGCATTCAAAGACATGAGTGCTGGGTTGTAGTCAATTACACTATTTATGTGCTGTCACCCCCTGGATGAGAAAACACTTCTATTTAACTGATACATATAAGACCCCCTATATAACTAAAACACACAGGACACTTCCCATTGATAAGCTATGTCACACAGGACACTTCCCGTTGATAAGCTATGTCACACAGGACACTTCCCCTAGATGACTATAACACATAGGACACTGCCCCTAGATAACTATAACACATAGGACACTGCCCCTAGATAACTTTAACATACAGGACACTGCCCCTAGATAACTATAACACATAGGACACTGCCCCTAGATAACTTTAACACACAGGACACTGCCCCTAGATAACTATAACACAGGACACTGCCCCTAGATGACTGTCACACAGGACACTTCCTCTAGATAACTATAACACATAGGACACTGCCCCTAGATAACTATAACACACAGGACACTTCTCCTAGATAACTATAACACATAGGACACTGCCCCTAGATAACTATAACACACAGGACACTTCTAGATAACTATAACACATAGGACACTGCCCCTAGATAACTTTAACACGCAGGACATTTCCCTAGATAACTATAACATAGGACACTGCCCCTAGATAACTATAACACACAGGAAACTTCTAGATAACTATAACACATAGGACACTCCCCTAGATAACTATAACACATAAGACACTGCCCCTAGAAAACTATGGCACACAGGACACTTCCCCTAGATAACTAGGACACACAGGAGACTTCCCCAAGATAATAACTGGCCAATAAGACACTTCTAGATAATAACTATGGCACATAGGACACTTCCCCTAGATAAATATGGCACATAGGACACTTCCCCTAGATAAATATGACACATAGGACAATTCCCCTAGATAACTATGGCACACAGGAGACTTAGCCTAGATAGCTGTAACACATAGGACAATTCCCCTAGATAACTATGGCACACAGGAGACTTACCCTAGATAGCTGTAACACATAGAACACTTCCCCTAGATAACTATGGCACACAGGACACTTCCCCTAGATAACTATAGCACGCAGGACAATTTCCATAGATAACTATGGCACATAGGACCCTAGATAACTATAGCATGCAGGACAATTGCCACAGACTACAGCACACAGGACAATTCCCACAGATAACTATAGGTCACAGGACAATTCCTACAGATAACTATGACACACAGGACAATTGCCACAGATAACTATAGCACATAGGACAATTCCCACAGATAACTATAGCACACAGGACAATTCCTACAGATAACTATGGCACACAGGACAATTTCCATAGATAACTATAGCACACAGGACAATTCCCACAGATAACTATGGCACACAGGACAATTCCTACAGATAACTATGGCACACAGGACACTTCTCCTAGATAACTATTGCACACAGGACACTTCCCCTAGATAACTATAGCACACAGGACAATTACCCTTGATAACTATGGCACACAGGACAGACATATATGACAAGGGTGGTACCTTGCAGCGAGGTTTTGGCAGATGACCATGCTTGCTGAGAAAATGATGCAAAGCCTGGAAGGCAATATGCAACACTGCAGGTCTATCAAACTTGCCAAAGTCTGTCAACAAAAACTCTGGCTCTTCCAGGGACTGTTTGATGGATTTCTGGGGGGAAAAACAGGAAAGGTCATGTCTTTATGTACACAAATATTTATTAAGATCAGGGCAAAACAGTTTATCTCTGAATTAGGTGCCTCTATGGACAAGCTTCAGCGTATCCACCCACTACCAGGAAAGTTCTGGGTTCAAGAGTAAACTCAGTGCACCTGGTGCTAGAAAGAGTGACTGTTGTTGAGGTAAAGGACGTTTTTTCACGCCAGTGATGCATGGTGCATATGGTGCTAGTCCTATATTTTCATAGACCAGACGGCACTCAACTGGTGATTTGGTCAACAAAATGTTGATCACCTTTACTTCCCAGGACATTACCTGGTCCTCACTAAGGTTAGGCTGAGTCACCCCAAGAGCAAAGGTCAGGTTTTTTTTTTTTAAATCACCTTGATGCAGATCCGAACCTAAGACCTTGGGTCAGCAGGTGGATGTCTAGCTGCTGGGCCACCACAGCTCCCAAAGTGACAGCTAGTGTGACAAAATTTTAACAGGAAACTAACACAATTTAGTGCTCCTAGATAGGCACACGACCAGTAAAAGTACCCAGACATTGCGTTCCAAGTTTTCACCACTGCCCAACTCTTCTGAAATGCACCAAGATGTAGTGGAGTCTTGGCTGTCATAATACAATTAATCACCTCTGAACAAACATTGGCAACTTTTCTTATTTTCATGCGATACTGTTATACTGTGTTACATGAAGGAACAGGAATGGCAGTCCAGGGCAAGGCCAGGGATGACATGCCTCCACTCAACAGCACAAAGCCTGGCCAGTACTGCACAGACCATGTGTTGCCAATGCAGCATGATTCCCTCTCTCACCTTGTTTACTCTAAAGGAAGGGTAACACCAATGTTTGGAACAAAGCATGATGACTTTACAAAATATATTTACCAACCGTGAAGAAAAAAAAGCTGATATTACATTAAGTGTATATGTGTCTCATTTTACAGATTCAGCCTGGAAGTCTTATGATGAATCGCTGAACTCATCAAAGATGTAAACAGGTGAAAATAATGAGTGAACAGCAACATCAAAATTCATATTCTGTTTAAATCACCACTAATTATTGGCAGGCATCATGAGGGTTAACACACTGAAATGGTTGGGCACTTAGAGAGGATGGCAGAAAACAGACAAAAACTGCACCCAAAAAAGCACTGATCAAGAATGTGGAGAGATAATATAGAGGTAGACTTATGAACACTTGGAGTCACCAACTGAAAAGAGAAGGGCAAAAGAGATGAATGACACTCAATAGCTGAGAATGCTAAAGATGCCACAGCAAGTCAACCAGTTATCTAAGATTTCAATACTTACAAAGTTCATAGTTTTAGGCATTTTGACTTGGGTGACAACTCCTCCCTGAATATAAGGTGAAAACTTGGTTGTATCTCCTATGCTAAATGTGTATGGACCTGAAACCAAAACTTAAGATGTCAGTCATAGAATCAGCATTTAAGGAAACTGTTACAAATCTTTCTCACCTATCTATTATATGAGGATGATCCACATAGGCGCAGTAGCTAACTCACAAGCATGCCTGAGCAGCGGGATGGTTCAAACCCCCTGGAGGTAAGGATGTATTAAAATGTATCTGGGTGCCATGCTGATTCAGTCTCAAATGTGTACCAGGAGACATGCTGGCAAGTAATGAAGATGGGCGTAATGTTTAATAATGGGGCTTCTTCTTAGGGGGGCTATGTTGTCTTGAGGCATGGTGTCCGCCTCGAGTGCTAGAGGTCCCGGGTACAAGCCCCGGTGAATGCTGGGATTTTTTCTGTTCACATTTGACTTCTAGTTATTTGCCCTGGTCTCTGGGTAGTGAGATCGGACGCCCGTGAGTATTGTTGCGCACATAAAAAATTTCTTGGCCGTTCGAAATCAAAAAGAGTAGCTTAACGCACTACCCGGGCAAAATTTGGATTTGAAAATCTACCCAAAATATTTTCATGATCCTTGCTGGTGCTACGGAGCCCATGCACTGCGCTACTTCAGTGATGTGTCGAGGGGAGATGTTTGTTGATGAGCTCTGTCAAGAGCACTATGAGGATTGATGTTCATTTCTGTTCTTAATGTCATCACTCCATCTTTTCCGAGGTCTCAAGCTCACTCTATACCCTTGTAATGTTTAAGTGTGGCTCGCTGTGGCAGATAGTACCAGGGCATTCTTGTTAGGTGTCCAAACCACTTCATTTGTTGTTCTTTGATGACTTAAGACTGGCTGTGTTTCTACCATTCGACTGATTTTGTATTGTCTTTCCTTTAAACTCCTGCATCTCTTCTAAGGCATTTTATCTCTGTTGTCACTATTTCACGTTCATAAGAGGATGTAAGTGTCCAAATTATGAAGCAAGCAGCTCATAATCAATGTCTCAAAGCATACAAAAGGGACCTTCTACTTACTGTTACTTTACCTGCTGATGGTTTTGGTAGCTCAATGGCTTTCATGAAAAGTACTGTTTGCTGCAGTTGGTCCAGAGTTAAGTGCCCCCTTTTTTTCTGGCATTTATAAGTCCCAGGAATTTAACAGGGTAGCTGCTTCGTGTGGGTGGAAGCAGTGTCTGCGCACAGATGCATACTGGATTTATATATTAAAAACAGTTACTCTAGCAGATTAGGACCCAATCCAAAATAAATAAATCATTTTATTTTAAACTGAACACCCATCATCTTCATTTAGGTTTTTGGAGTACCATTTTGAGAGGGGGCAGGGGAGAAAGAAAAGGTCCACTGGCCCGTAATGATGTCAACTAATTCAGAACTAGCTGAAATTGGACAAGTGTGTTCGGTTGGAAAGCACACAGATTACAGCCTAGCTGTAAACCACAACATGGTGCGCTAACAAACCTTTTAACATGAATGCAGAAAAAGGTGAATTTAAACTGAACAAACCTATGTTCCCCTCTGATACATTCAACAAGAGTATGCCTCTTAATAAACATGTCCTAAAAGGCAACTAATTAAGGGACTTTCCATTGAAACAGACTGCAACTGGCTGAGAGGTAGGGAACTAACAGTCTGCATACAAATAAGCTACACCTGAAAAACTCAATTCCTAGAGCAAAACAAGTCCAGAAGTGGAGAAACAACCAGAGATAACAGCTGGTGAATGCTTAAAGAAGACAAAGAAGAACAACATACAGATACACCACCTCTTAACAAGCACAAAACAGTTCCAAAAGGTGACACTTTAGTTACTGACAAATCAAGACTAATATATGGCCCCCAAAAAATTTCAGTGTAGCTGTTCAAATGCAAGAAATGTGTACAATTTAAATTTAATTCTTAGCAATGACTGAAAGATTAGAAAGCAAAACTGACCTATGACCTTGATTTTGATTGGCTCACAACCATTGAGTTCAACCATGCCCTGAACTTCTGAGAAAGTCACATAATCACCATCATTGAAGCCATGGCGGGTTTCATCAAGGCACGCAACAACACCCTGCTCACTCTGAAACAAAAATATCACATCCAGCACATCATCACTCAGGTCCTTTAAACGCTGCTCTCTTCGCATACCAACTGAAAGTCTCTTTTTCGTGCACATTCTCCAACCCTATGTGCTTTCACAGATAATGCATCTTCAACATCTTGTGTCCACTTCATGGAGGCCGACCATCCATCACACTGCTCTCCACAGCACTATGACGTTTACATGGCCAAAATATCTCAGCTATTGGCACAGGATGCTGTTCATGAACCAATTCTCGTTGATGTTCAAATTATGTAAGATGCTGTTTTTCTTTTCTTCTACTTCTTCTGTCACCGTTTCTAAGAATTTTGATGTAGCATTTTAGTTCAAAGGCGCCTATCTTTTCCTTCAAAGACTACAGATTTCATGACTCACAACCACAGGCTGCCACAGAAATCATGCATGATCTCAGAATTTTTTACTTCAATGTCAGCAATCACACATGCAACAATCACATATGTAACAGTCAGTAATAACAGACTGGTGGGTGCTTACCATTTCAAAGTTAACAATCATACATGCAACCAACAGAATAAAAGACAAAAATGTGCTAAGCCTTTAAACGTCAACAATATAACAGAGACTGAAGAGTGTGCTTACCGTTTCAATGTCAGCGATCATACAGGAGAGAGGCTGCTCCCCATCAACATCTGTTACAACAAAACCCTCTCCAAAATCACAGAAAATGTGACTGAAAAATGAGTAGAAACAACATATTACAAGCATGCACTACAAGAAGAGATACAAATAATGGGCTTTTAACAGTAGGCTACAAGTATAGGACATGGTAGAATGTTTACCACACAGTTGAGCTAAGCTGAGAACCAACAACATAGGAGACACTCCTATAAGCACTCTGTCCACATCTTCAGCAGAGTCCCAATCCAATTATACTAGCAGCAATCTGATTATATGTCCGCCTAGCCTTTCCCCTGAGTATTAGGTTTCAGCCGGATCCCCTGATCATTCTTTATAGTTTACCCTTTTACCTAAAAATATCTTACAAACCAGGGACATATTAAAACCGAGGAGGAGCTGCAGCATAACTGTTAAACAATGGGTTCTCATGTAGGACACCCACATTCGAATCCTCAGTACAGTTGTGTATGTTTGTTTGTCCAGGCAAAAATAGCATCACTACCTGCAGTGTGTGTAGTCAGTTGTAGCAATGCAGCCCTGCCTAAACCACACAAGTGGTAAACACAGGCAGTAGTGACAGTTTGGCAGTGAATCCTCATGAAGACAATGACTTTAAATCTCATGCACAAGTATCAAGTCAGCTTGCAAGGCGAAAAAATGTGTTAAAGTTAGTGTAGACACTTTTTTCTTATTTTCTAATTACCATAAACCGACTTAACAGTAGCTGTTGCAGAGCTTGTCTTCCCTCCCAAAACTCCCATGCTCAAAAACCAGCTGGGTATACAAGACTAGGATGGGGAAGAGGTTAGGATATAGCCTGGTGAAGATTTAGAACAGCTGGATTAGCCTGAGATTGGTAAATTGTGGGTTTGAGACATGTCATTGTGAAACAGGCTTCAGCCTATGTCACCAAGATGAATGAAAGTCCTTTGCATAAAAATGAAATTAGGTTTGACAATAGAGCTGATATTTAGCCTTATCAAGTAAGATGGGTAGCTGGAAACTGTGGGAAAATAAAAGCATCCAGTTTAATCCTGGCCGTAAGCCCTCGCTGTCCTAACACCACATGCTAAACACACCCCAAGAGGAGTGTGGGGGGGGGGGGGGGGGGGGGTGGGGGCTGAGTGGTGTCTGCCTCAAATGCTGGAGGTCCTGGGTTCAAGCCCCGGCGAAGGCTAGGATTTTTTTTTAAGTAGACTTCTAGTAATTTCCCCTGGTCTCTAAGTAGGAAGACCGGACACCTGTGTGTGTATTGTCCACATAAAAAAGTCCTGTGGCAGTTGCAAATCGAAACGAGTAGTCTAACGGCGCTGCCATGGCCAAATTTAGAGTTAATCTACTCAAAGTATTTTAGGATCGTCACCGGTGCAATGTAGTTCGTGAACTGCACTGAGATTCTTCATACTCAGTCTTGAGTTAAAAGTAGAACGGAACACTTATGGGTTATACCCATGTGCCATGATGATCCGTCAAATGAACATAAACATAAAAAACCCTAATAGATAACAAAAAAAGTAAAATTTATTACTGCAGTAAAAGGGCAGCAAATAAATAAATGTTCAAAGATCTACAAATATGCTGACACATTAGGACAGGAACTTACCCAAACAAGCCATGTGTGGTTGCTACAACAAGCTTGATGTTATTCTTGTGACAGAACTCGCCAAAGCGTATCTGATCCTCCAGGTTGCTATTTGTTAAGACCACCACCTAGAGATAAAAAGGGTAACCTTTATTTAGCTAGTCGTGCCTCCACAGTAGCAAACCCATCTACTGACACAATGTTTAACATGTATAAAGACCCCCAACCATCTAATTTCAGTGCCTCAACAGTAGCAAACCCATCTACTGACACAATGTTTAACATGTATAAAGACCCCCAACCATCTAATTTCAGTGCCTCAACAGTAGCAAACCCATCTACTGACAATGTTAAACATGTATAAAGACCCCCAACCATCTAATTTCAGTGCCTCAACAGTAGCAAACCCATCTACTGACACAATGTTTAACATGTATAAAGACCCCCACCCATCTAATTTCAGTGCCTCAACAGTAGCAAACCCATCTACTGACAATGTTAAACATGTATAAAGACCCCCAACCATCTAATTTCACATATCAGGGTATCCTTAACAGCTGTAGTCCAAGGCATATAGTTATGAGTTATTAGCTGAGAACTGACATCACAGCAACCAGGACATTCCCATAAGTGCTCCATCCCAATATTCAGCAGCCAGTGAAAAGTTATAATTCTTATGTTACAAGTAGCAGTCTGAATGTATATGTCTCCCCTCCCCCAGTGCTCAGCATCGCCCAGATCCCCTCAGCCCTCTTTGCTGCACCATTTTCTTCAGATGATCTATTTGTGCCTCTGCACTTTTTACTCGCTTTTACCCCTACATCATCATCTTGTCATAACAAGTGGTGCAGAACCAGCCTATCTGCCTGTTCATTTCCAAATACACTGACACTGCACACTTTCGTCTGTGATTCAGGCAAGATATTTCTCCCAGCTTATTCCATTACACAAGGGCAATCCCTGACAGTGCACACTTTTTTCTATGCTTCAGGCAAGATATTTCTCCCAGCCTATTCCATCACACATGGACAACTCCCGACTTTCTACATCATGGAGCATCACATGACGGAAACCACATTGCCACAATCGAATACTGTGAGAAGTGGCAAGTGGTTCCAAACAAGTGAAAACCTCTATGTTTCTCTTCAGGTTCTGGATGAGAAATATTCCAGCTGTGCAACTATATTTTCTCAGTGTGCGATTGATCAGTGTCAATGACGTATCTGATTCACTACAATTGTAGTTCTCTCTCATACTGGTAATGTTTGGCCTTCAATTTAGTTCTTTTTCAGTCATTAATTTATGAACTATTTTTAGTTGTTATTCACGTTTATGATACATCAGCACTACTTTAATGTTGAAGAGTTAATATCACTGCCATTTCATAGGAAGACAGTCTACACTACCACACTGAGAAGTAAGGTTCAGAACTTCACTGTTTATTGGACAAGAAGAGGACTACACATAACCATCTCTAGAAAGTAAGGTTTAGGACAGTACTGTCTACTGGTCTGGAAAATTAACACACATTAACAACTCTAGAAAGTAACATTTCAGACGTCACATCCCATGCAGTTTTTCAAGATAGTCAAATGAACATTAACTGGACACTATTCATATTACAATTCTGAAAATGTTTCACTGACTGTTGCCTGATATGTGACCGACTCACCTGAAACTTCCGGAGAAAGTCTTCTGTTAAGGGCTCAGTGTTAGAAAACACTTGTACATATCGATTCAGCTCCGTCAAACGTGGCAGACTAACCTCTGCTCGGTTTTTACCAACTTCATTTTCTCTCACATAAAACTGTTGAACAAAATGTGCAAAAATAATTAAATCAACATCTAGAAAAAGCTTTAAGCTATAAATTATGAGAAAACCCTCATTTTAATTAAATACTGTTAGGTCAAAATGCATTTTCACTGCCCCTTTTCAAAGTATTTTCAAGATTAACTTCTGTAATGTTTCATTTCTAAAGGTTGTGCAGGGCATATGTGTGGGTAGCTTTCTGGTGAGAGCCTTGTCACTTAGACAAAAAATGGAAGCATAACCATAGGTCGAGCACATAAGCGATGGATAGATGGAATAGCTGAGGCCGTAAATACCAGAATCTACGTAGCACATACCAGGGCTCGCAGTTGATGCCTCCTCAAAACCTGAGGCTAAAAGGCAGAACAGGACTTATAGTGAATGTGTTTAGCAATGTCATGATCTTCAAATACTAAGGTCGTTCATGAAAGTTTTTTTTAAAATGCTTTTTGCACATTAGTAGGAGAGTTGCACCTGGGAAGAGATCAAATCACCATGCCCTTTTCCAAAAGACAATAGTGGGTGCCTTGTGGCCACCTTTCAATGTGCAGTAGGGTGTATGAATATTTGGTATGTACGAGAGTGCAATCATATTGCATCGATGTGTGTACAGAGACACACACTGGAAACTAATACATATTTATCTACAACATAAAAACAAAAGTAATGTCCACATCTTGAGGAATGGGAACTGAATTAAAGGCTGTTTTTGACAAGTCTCACCTGAGAGGAAAGATCAAGCCAGGTGACATTCTGAGTGTCATGTAAAGTGACTGACTTGACGCCACCCAAAGCCAGGTTCTTGGCAATCTCTACACCCAAACCTCCAAGCCCAGAGACCAAGACATTGGAGTGGGCCATCTTGCGCATGGCATCATGACCAAGCACATACCTGAAGAAGAAAAACGACACAATCTCTGAGAAACAACATTAACGAGGGCACAGACAATCCATATAATCATTCAGAGAAATCAAAGTAGGCCTGCCCAGCCCTAACCAAAAGAGGTAACGGACACTTGTTATGAGAGGTCATCTTTTCACCGGCTGTAAACTCCGGGACAAAGTTCTGTTAATTCATCCACTTATTGACTTTCGACTAGTTCTAGAACCTGAGTTGCCAATCGTATGCAGACTGTTGGTTCCTTGCTTCTCAGGCAGATGCACTTCGACTTTGAAGGAAGACCCCAATTAGTAGACTCTTAAGACATGCTTGTTATGAAAGATAATCCCATAGCTGAAAATACGTCAGTGAAAAATTTTGAACTGTACATATAGGATAAGATGACTGAATGAAAACTTCCTTTGCAAATGGTCCGAACACAGGCATGAAAGGCCATCTTCTTCTGCGCAATCACCAGCTGTAAAATCCATCGGAAAGTTCTGGTTGTTCTGCCAGTTGTGGACTTTGGTCTTGTTCCAGAATCGGAGCTTTGCGTGCATATCTGTTTTAAGGCCTATCTCAAATTCAATTCTTCCAACCAATGATCATTCACATAACTATTTAATGTGTTGTAAGTGATGAGCTTTGCCCTTCAAATAACAGCAAATCAAACAACTCCACCGTATTGTGAAATATTGAAAACTGCCAATATACACAAATGATCTACAAAACAGCTGTTCTATGGACCAGACATGTAAAATAACAACAATGTATATACTTACAGCTGTCTACTGTAAAGGCCTTCGTCGATGTCTTCATTATTTCCATTTGTAACCACCTCCATCTAACAGCACAATAAAGGTTCAATGCAGTCATTCCTATTATCACAACTTTAAATACAGTTAAAACAAATTACAGTTTTCCTTAGCATTCACTGTCTGAACTCCACCAGAAAGTTCCGCATTCTTCGTCCACTTCTTAACTTTAGTCTTGTCCAGAACTTGAGTTTTGCTTGCATATTCACTTTAAGATCTGTCTGTGTGCAGACTATTGGTTCCTCCTCTCTTAGGCATATGCACTGATTTTAAATGGGAGAAACCCTAATTAACTGCCTTTTCTACTGGTAGGAGGCAGGATTCCCTCCCTCCCCCAAATGGGACCCCAGAATCAATATGAGGACATATAAAAACTACAAAAGCATTCAACCACATTTAGTATTACTTTTTATAAAATTAATTACAATTACAACAATGTAATTAGGATTATCTGGGAGTAAAATCAGCATATCCTGAAAATTATTTGTAGCATCAACTTATCTCCCAAGAATCCACACATTTAGTGACAAAACAGGCTACTATTGTTTTAGATTACATAAACTGAGTGCTTATTTTGACTAGAGGTCACATTCAGCTGAAGGATTCTACAGAACACCTGAACAGGAATTCTGTTTTGTAGATGCCTTTAGCAGACAAATTACCAAATATACCGGGGAGAGAAAACTAACCTTGATGATGAATTATTGGGAGAGAAAAGACCAGGAGAGAATTGCTAAAAAGTCTGACACTGGTATCAGAAATCAGTTGCAGAACAACACAAAAGACCAGGCACACATGAGGGCCAATGCCACAAGGCATAGACTTTAATTTAATAATACATGCAAAAGGTCTGATAAAAGTAAAAGTATCAAAACATTACACACATATACAGGAATAAAACAAGTCTCTATCAGAAGATATCCTACTAGCAATTCAGACATGGCCTGTTTTATTTCATCATATTCTAACTAGATCAAGAGGTAAATAAGGTATCAATCTACATCTTCACATTCACCAAATGTACACTCCTACAAAAAGTCCTGGTTGTTCATCCACTTCCAGACTCTGGTCTTGTCCCAGTTCCATGTATGTACGAAAGCAAGTAGGTTTATGTATGTAGGTGTATGCATGCATGTATGTATCAGTGTGTTTGTTTCTGAGTATGTAAAAGAATGTGTTTGTGTGTATGACTGTATATATATGATATGTGTATGCATTATTTCATTATGTATATTTTTATATAGTCATAACATTCATTACTGATAACATGCAATTGTGGTCTGAACGATGAGTGCTTGCAACTAACGTGCCCAATTTCGAACCCTTGGAAAATACAGTTTGTTCGTTCCTCTTTTCTAATGACATTGGACTGCTCTTCCAACGTCTACAAATAAATTACACGGTGCCTCTTACAGCAATTACCTATTCTGGCTGTCAGCATTATCAACAAAACAGCAGTGGGTGTACTGTAGGCAACCTTTACTATGGAAATGGCACAGTATTCTGTTTTGTTTTTAAGGAAGGTTATTAAATCACACCTCAGTCAGACTCACCATAAGGGGCATGTATAACCCTATGACAGTAAAGAAAAAGGATTAACAGATCTTACATCTTCAGTATTGCTAGCAGACTTGGTGTCCTGTGAACTGTTATCACTGCAGTTGGTGTCAATGCGGGCTCGTTTCACAGGAGGAGACCTGTTACTACAGGACATCTGTTCATTACAAAATAAATACATTTTAGAATTCCCCAGTGAAAAGATGCAAAAGGCAATGATGTGGACAAGTAATAAGATCTAAAAGCCTCTCAAAAACAATACTTAAAGGCTCAGCAGAGGGAAAGAGATAGTCAAAGACTTGAATGACTGGACAGGCCTTAGGCAGGCAACCATAAAGTCCAATGCATATGACCGTCAAAGGTGTAGGAAGCTCATCAGACAGGCAACAGCAACTTGTGACCCAAAAACACTGTGTTAAGCGACAATGATGATAAGAGTTCTTCATGGTCTGCTGCCAAATATCGTCTCCATATAGGAGAAATCATCCACACATGTGGGAACAGAACAAACCATAGAGGAAGAAAAATCTGAAAAACTTTAACACACACAAAATGTACACAACATCAACTTTGGTAAAATATGACAAGACAGCAAGTCGTGGGTCATGATCCACAACGTCTGCTCTAGGGTGTCCAAAAGATTTAAGTTGGTTAAGAACTTGCAAAGATCTTCTTCTCCCCCTCTCCTCAAATCCTGCAGTGTCTTTGAGCTTCAGGTTTTGAAGAGGCATCAGATGAGAGCTTTGGTATGTGCTAACACAGGTGCTGGTATTAACAGCCTTGGATATTCCATCTATCCATCGCTTGTATGGTTGACTTCTGACTTTACCTCCGTTATGTCTAAGTGACAGGACTCTCTGGGATGCATTATCTGGTGGTGGTAGGCTTAACACATGTCCACACCATGTGATCTGTTATCTCTTGATGTAATTCAATAAGGGTTCCATCCCAACTTCTTTCCTGATATTTCTGATCCTGTCTCTTGTTGGTTAAATATTAGTCCACGCTTGGCACTCAAAACGGTTTTAAAAAAGTTTTCTTTTCGTGTCACTTGTTACATGTTTGTAAAGCAAAAATGGTAACCTTAGTCAAATGATTTGATTTGCTTTATTACTTTATTACATCTGTGATCTACCTACGCTTTGATGGTTCTATTGGATGATATGCTCCCTAGATACTTTTGCTTGCTTGGGTTGGTTTTCTATGCACATCTTGATTGGTTCTTCTGTTCTTGCAAGTGTCGTAACTTGGTTTTTTGTTTTCTATCAATGTTAATTTTCATGTTTTTCTTGAGCTTTTGCTGCCATGTTGAGATTATTCAGGTATCGCTGCAGCTGTTCCACTGCAGTTGCATGAGGACTTTGTCATCTGCAAAAAAGTAGTTTGTTGCACTTATTGTCCTCAATTTGGGATGCTTTACTGCAGGGCTATTCAACTGGCAGTCCCAATCTGGCCCGCGGACGCCTAGCAAGTGGTCTCCAGATCACTGCCAACTCTTTGATGACAATGTCAGTGATCTTTCTATAACGGGACTCTGGCCCATGGCAATCTCCATTTGGTCACTAAGTAAACTGAGCTGAATATAGCTCTGCTATACTGATTTGACTGAGACTGAGAATGTAGATAAAGAAGCTAATTTCATTTAAAATATAAGTGGTTTTTTTTCCCTTAACTGTAATGACAAAGGCTACAGAAGGTAACAGAAACAGACTGTTTTGAAGAATGAAAGTTATGTGTCAAGACTTAAGAAGTCTGTAGACTATGCTATGCCCTCCTTAAATTTAAATTAATGGGATCGTTCCTAGACGCAAATTTAGGAGATAAAAATACATCAATAATTTAATTACACATTATTATTATTTATAGTTTTTTTAAACTCTGAGTCCCAGGGGGTTTAGCATCACAGGCCTAATGGGTAGTAAAGAGAGATGTAAAAATCTGCGCATCATGTGTTCATTGGGCTTCTAGGTAAGAACCTATGAACATATGATGCATTCCCTGGGACTCAAAGAGTTGAAGGATTAACAAAGCCTCTTCCTATCTTTAAAAAGGTCACTTCAGTATTCATTATTGCTTGGTTAAATTCAAAAGACAAATCCTCACAAAGGCAAACATAAGAAGCAAGAACATTTCCTACTGCTTTTACTTATTTTATTTGCAGATTTGATTTACATAACTCATTTCTATGTTTCAGTTTTAGGGCTCTAGTCTAAGTCTAGTCACAGAAACACTTTTTTTTTTTATTTGGGGTGGTAATATCATACTAATATTTGACTTTATTCCTCTAAAAGCATTACATTAGTGTAACAAACGTTCTTAAGAATTGTTTTAATGGATTCAATTTTGTGGGGGAGGGGGTGAATAAGAAAGCTCAGACATGTTTGCATCTCTTAGTGTAAATCAAATCATTTACACTAAATGTAATGAGTGAATTAAATTATTCGAGTCATTGACTAACTCACTCCTAGTCAGTCCTACCTCCCGCTAGTCCTAGTCCCTTCAACAAACTCAACTATTCTTATATACCACAACGTGTTTTCATTCTCATCCATATAAAATACAAACGAAACATGTACAACAACCTGAACAATGTATAAACACGACGAGATAGCCTTCGTCGCACTCAACAAAGCAAATAATTCAACCACCACCAGTCAGTGAGCAGGCAAGATGGCGATCTGACGAGGGAAACAGGCAAGTTTCCGGTGGTGATTTTTTTTCATAACAAAGGACTACTATAACTGGCAACCCACTGCGGCCTACAACAGACATGCTCTATGAACGAAACTACGGCTTTTGATGAACTATTTTTTACTACAACTGGTAATTTATATGAAATATGGTCTTTGAAAAATTATAAACATGTATTTCTGTTACCGTAAGACGACAGATAGTCTATGGCCCGCTTTCAAACAGGACACAAATTAGCCCAACACCGGACAGTCGTCTGCTATCGAAAAAATCTTTCCGACAATCAAACTCAATAATTCTACAATATCAAATATTCTTTTCACAATCCATTTCAACATACAAATAAGCTACACTAAAAAGTATATTCAAACTGTTCTCCACAATTTAATTCTTGAACAAGTAGTTTTATTTTTCCTACGGAACTGGCCACGGTCAGCGCGGCAGGAAAATTGAAATCACTACTTCTACTAGTCTAGCTTCGTTCGATCACGATTTCTAATTACAAACTCCTAAACATATCTCAACTCACAAAAACACGAGACAGTCCTGTTTATCAAAGCGTTACCTATAAATCATGAGCTAGGTGTTTAGTTGTGTTCTCTCGGAGACAGGGCCGTGGTAAATGTCAGCCAGAGAGAAGATACTTGTCGCTCAGTGATAGGATAGGATGGATGGACGGTTCTAGCCCCGGCCCCACTTCCTTCTGCTTGTCACCCACGACAACAAAGACGCAGACAGCTGCATTCTGGGATGCCCAGGGTTAATCAGCTACTATAAATATGCCCTTTTTTTGCTTATGTCATGGAAATCGGGAGAGACGTGCTGCTTTATTTAACTCGGCTGAAAATGTTGGGAGTTGTAGTCAGCTTGACATCACGGTTCAAGTACAATCACAGATCTCTTATACTAGTTAATGGATCCAAGGTAGCGCGTTAAGCAAGCCCAAATGTGTATGGTCGATATTCGAATCCACGGCGACTGGATGTTGTTGCTAAACTGACCCACAGCCTCCTAGCCGTGATTGACCTTAGCTCCCAGAGTCAAATATGTACCAGAGACTGTTGTGGGATGTAAAGGCGGCTAGTGTAGTATTTACCATTTGCTCGTTTAAAAAAATATAAAACCTTACAATCAGTTTGATGAGAAAGGGCCATTTACTTGGCACGCGACAAGCTATTTTTTTTTTTACAACTATGGATGACTGATCCCGTTATCTTTGTCATTAGAGATAGCAATGTGTAGATACATTTACCAGTTTCTGGCAGCAGAAATATGCAAAACTGTGGTAAACCATCGATCAAGCCTTATATTGCAATACCGGAAATTCTCTGCCTGCATATATATATATATATATATATGCGTGTGTGTGTGCGCGCGCGCGAGCGAACTTGCGTGTCTGCCTATTTCTCAAACATCGCTATTCTGTGGAGTCTATTCGTAAAACTGAAAATAGCTTCTTTTGTTCTGTATTTCGCAATTAGTAAGCAGATAATACTATTGAACCGAATTTGTCGTACAATACTAGAGGAAGAAGCAAAAGTGAAGCATGTTTGCATTCTATGAATATACAGAGTGCATTGCTTTAGGCCCACGTTGTATATGATCAAAGAGTATATCAGAAGCTATGTGATCAGCACTACGGCTATGCTGTCTTCCATTAGGACAAAAAAGTCAAAGACGTTTTTTTCCCCTCGCAACTTTGGCGCATTTGGACACACCATTTTGTTATGGACCAGGCAGGATACGATGAATAAGTAGTCCATATTACAACGGCAGCCATTACTTCCCGTGATATATTCTAGAACTAATTTAACTGTCTTTCTGTATTTTTCAATAGCTTTCCAATCGACAGCATCTTACCGACGTCCATAAGGGAAACAGATCAAAATCAATCTTCAAAATGATCCTTTGAAAATAGGAGACTAGTGAATGGCCATTTCTTTGGACCAACTCACTCATCATAATCAACACCTCCCCCCCCCCTTTCTAACCCCAATTTTGGGAAAAAAAAAGGGGGGGGGGTGTTTACAATAATGTTAAAATTATAGGACCATAAGTCTCATCAGTCACCTCAGTAAAGTCATGCTCCATGTTCCCCTAAACAAACTGAAGCCGCAAGCAGAAGGAATTATAACGTAGGAGCAGACAGGTTTCCGTAATTAGAGAAGCACGGTTTAACAAATTAAATAATCAACGCATATAGTCAGAACTATACCACCAGCAACAAAAGCATCTGTGCCATGTGTTTATCATTTATTTCAAAAAGACCTTTGGTAGAGTATGGCATGCAGCACTCTCATTGTAGATACTATGAAAAGTAAAATATGGGTGAAACCCTCATATGTGGTACAGGAAAACCTTATCCAGGAGCTAACAGTGCTGTCACGCTAAACGGTCAAATGGGAAGCGGGTTCCGAGCAACAGTAGGAGTCTGACAGAGCTGCCTTCTCTACCCAACACTGTTCAATATCTTCTTAGAAAGATTTATGACTGGCGCCATAGAAAAACATCATAGAACAGTTAGCATAGGAGGACGAATTATGAAATCTCAAAGGTTTGCAGACGACATCGATGGGTTGGCGGGGAAAGAACAAGATCAAGTTGAATTAGTAAATCTGCTAAATAAAACCTCGACCAAGTAAGGAATGGAAATAAAGGCGGAAAATACTAACGTAATTACTAATATTACAGCTGGCATAACTACATCAATGTACGTCAAAGGTTAACAATTAGAATAAGTCAGTTATTTCAAATATTTAGGATCCATTTTAAGTGACCCGGGGTCCAGACCCCAGAAATAATCTCTAGAATTACACAGACAGTCCTTGCCAAACAGCACACATTATGGAACAAAAATTAAGGAGATCCAAAAGTATTTCGTGTAAAACTAAGCTACCACTGTCCAGAGCACTAGCTACTAGTAAGTTTCCATTTGGTTGTGAAACGTGGACCTTAACAGTTAAACTCGAAAAGAAGAAAATATACCTACAGATATTGAAAACGCTCATGAAATCGTCATTTTACAACATTCTTTTAATCTAATATTACATTCAGTGTTGCCACTTTTCTTTGACAAAAAATATCCAAAACGGTGTCAAAAAATATCTAAAAAGATCTAAATCTGCGTGGAAAAGATCTAGAAAAAGTATCCAAATTGAAAAAGTCAAAAATTACAAAGCTTTTGTTATGACTTACCCTACACAATTATGTCCTCACCTTCACTGATGTCTGCCTCACAAGATCCACAGGATAAACTTAGCTTGGATAATGAAGTTGAAGCTTCAGATCCAAAATGACCCTGGTATGCTTTAGCTGTTTAAATTTCTTTATAAGTGAAACAGTAGGCTTATTTCTCTAGTCTCATCAGGCCGAATTTTAATGGCACGATAGCATTTAAGAGGTCAAATTTCATCCAGTTTTTTTAGGTTAGATTTGATATAATTCCTAGCTCTGAAAACTCTTTCTACGTCAGCATTTGAGTGGGGTAGTATCATGGCAGACATGGCACTTTAAAGAGCTTACAGAATGGACTGTTTGATGAGGCATCTTTAAATTGTCTCACTTCACTCCAAAACGCTTTAGTTTCTGTTTTGTTTGTCCATTCAGCTAACTTTATTTTGGTTAACTGATATTCTGCTTCCGCGACACTATTATCAGTAGCCCCTAAAAATGTCATAACTTTACAATATTTTGGTATGTCCTTTATTGTCTAAAGTATGTTGCTCACAGAAAAAGTGAACTATTTTAAAAACATCTAGATTTTGAGGAAGTCTCTGCTTCAATTGCTTCAACAATGAGATAAGGAAATCTTGACAGCGTTTTCTTAAGTTGTTTTCTTCATTCTCTGTTAACAGTCCTTTTGTTTTTAAATCATCAATTTTTGATTCGATTTAATATCCAAGGTGTGGCTTGGGAGCCAAATAGCTCTCTATAGTGCAAGTGAGCAAATCAGCTTTAGAAGTTGGCAACACCCGTCTTTTACCGAGTGAAATAGCAAGGTGAGATCATCAAGTTGTTTAACTTTATCAACAAGTTTAGATTCGAAAAGTTTATTAACTTTTTGCACTTCCATTAGAATAGGTTATAAAAAGAGAATGAATGAGAAATTTTCTTCATCACTGTACATTCCATATAGTATTTCAGCTGTGTAGCACTTTTCACTTTGTCTTGTTATTTCAAAGTGTGTCTTCAACTTCAGCCATTGCTTCAAAATTCTTTCAACAGCAGGTTAAATTGATAACCATCTAGTTTTGCAATCTGACAGAATTTTTGGTGGTGTGGAACCATCATTCAAGGGGCTGTATATAATGTATTGTATTGCTGTTGTCTGACAAATGATTTGGAAAACCAGTAAAGTGTTTCAGCAATAAGGTATTCCGAATTCCTTGGTAAATATTTAGATAAAGCATGTGATAATGCTAGCTGCAATGAATGACGCACACATTTTATAAGTATTAACGATGGGTTAGCTTCCTTCAACTTGGCATAAAAGCCATTGTTTATACCAACCATCACTGAGGCATTATCAGTACCAATTACAGCCAAATTCTTCGAGCCTAACTGTTTTCTGATTAAAAGGTCCTTCAGTTCCTAAACTATACTTTCCACACCACACTTTTCAAATTGAACTAGACCAAGATTTTTTTTTACAAATCGATCAAATGGTCACAGTTTGAAATTGCGCAGTGACAAATTAAAAACATTGCGACTGATACTTCAACTTTTGATGATTGATTTATCAGTATAGTTCTGAAAACAGATGTCAGCGGTGTAATATCTTTAAATGAAACTGCAGTTTTATGCTTTTTTAGTCTCTGCATGACTCTTTGAGTTTTGTATTTTCGCTTTAATTTCACACTTGCAGTACTTACAACAAGCTTTGGTCATATCCCCAGTTTTTAATTTTGTCATCATGCAACCACTCTTTCCAAAATTTTTGCTTATACTTTACTTTTGGCATGTTGAAAGGTTTTTTCAAAGTGAAAGCCACATAAGAAGGTAAGCAATTATTGTTTTTTTAATCACATGAAAAAGAAACCCAATGTCAGCACAGTGAGGATACGGTTGAAACAAAGTTAGTATGATCTACGCGCGTGTTTATTAATCAGTACCGGGGCAGCCAGATATTTGTGCGTTGACCCCAGTGAGTGTTCAAAGTTCAAGGAATGGCAGTTGTCACAATGTACGTGCCAGACCAAAATAAAAATATTGTAGTAAATATTTTACACAGTAATTATTAAATTGACAATGAAAGAAAAAAAATCTATAAAATATCTAACTCCAATGAAAAGATCTAGAAAAATATTTACGATCTAAACGTCAAAAACAGTATCTAAATGCAATGAAAAAGATCTAAATTCGGATATAAAAGATCCAAAGTGGCAACACTGATTACATTTCGTCTAGGCAAAGACGCATAAAATGTGCGTATTGGTGCAAAGAACTCGCGAAACAGGGTGCGCAGCCAATGACTCAGTCCACACAACTACAATTAACAAATTACTGTATACATACAACCTCAGAGGACAATACATAAATTAAAAACATAAATTGAAAAACATAAAAATAAAGCAACATTGCAGATATAGAACATCTATTTCAAGCGAACGAAAGAAGAAGAAAAGTACATAAATAAGCACTTGGAGGTGGGGTTGGCCTGTGTGTTCTATGGGTCATCAACAGGTTATGGAACACTCATAAAAGTAGATATTTCCGTGTGAGTTCCGGTGCCAGAATTTGGTGTGTTGTGTACGGTGTGTGTTGTGTACGGTTTGTGTAGGGGTGGGGTGGGGGAGGATGTTAGACCCTTTACCCATCAAAAAGCTGGTCATAAAAGAGAATTATTTAACGGTTTTCATAAATCAGATGTGTTGGGCTGAAAGGAGCAGATATCACAGCCTAGATGTCAACCAAACCATAACATGTCAACCACATTTCTAAAACAGAATGCAGAAGAAGAAGAACAAGAACAAGAACAAGAACAAGAAGAATAGGTTGATGATTATGATGATGATGATAATGAGGATGACAGTAGTAGCGAGTCTTCTACTTCTTTTTCTCCTTCTTTTTCTCTTCTTCTTCTTCTTCTTACCCCCCCCCCCTTTTTCCACAACTGGGCCCCGGAACTCACACTGGAAGGTAGCAGTGATTAAAGGACACTCTGCCCGACTCTCTAGCGTAGTTGACTAAACCGGATTGCGCGGTGACTGGGTGACTGGGTGACAAACTCCTTGTGGTCCGGTTAGGCAGAAAAGCCACATTTCTCCCCAGAATTACGGTATTTACAATGGAATCAAGGCCGAAAGGTTGCGATGTCCATAATACCGAGCCTAAGAGTTAACAACTCATGGCTTCTGGATATTAAAACAAACAACAAACAAACAAGGACACTCTAGGCTAGGGGCCCAAAATAACCCTAAATGTTGGACAGGTAGTCTCACCCCCACCTGAACCACATCATTCCCACCACCTAAGCACACACACAAATTAAGCGGGGGTTAAAAACCCTTCAGGCCGCCCCACCCCCCATCCCATCACGAATACAGAAAGAAAACATTGAGAGACCCGGAACCATACCCTCTGGTGTGGTGAGGGAGGGGGGGGGGGGGGGGGTCTCAGGTCATTCAGTGCTCTCACTCAAAAAAAAATTATCGGGGGCGGGAACTGCAATCGCCGACCTAATACTTTTGTAATGGGGTCGTGATGCCTCCTTTAGCCATGCATATCTTCTTCTTTGTGTCCGCCTGCTGTAAACTCCGACTAAACTCCCCAATTGATCTACTCTTACGACATGCTTGTGGTTGTGAATGTATTCTCCTCCCTTTCTCCCCACAATGAGACCCCAGGAATCCACACGGGGAAGACACGCACACGTTCAACATTTAAAGCTATTAATAATTCTTGTCAAATACACAGCGTATATTTGCAACCCACATGACAGCTTACAGTGAATGATGTAATAAGAACACGATTACTCATACGCACAAAACAAATGATCTTGTGTCGACCCAGACCTGTGACGTGATTACCGGATATTTTACGTCTCGTAGACTGTGGCTTTAGCAATTAAGACTCGAGAATAAAGAGGTATACAAGATCGGCGAAGTAGCAACGCCTGTTTGTTTCGTTTCGTATGGTCATATTTCGTACTCGTCAAGTTATTTCTAATTTTTGTAAAAAGTTGCATTCGTTTTCTGCAGTCTTCATAAAACAGCGGTTAGCACATTGTGTTGTGGTTTACAGATAGGTTGCGATATCAGCATTTCCCGCCCACTACATCCGATTTCAGCAAACTCATTAGTCATTCTTTACGACATGCTTGTTAGAGGGCAGGGTTTCTATTTTTGTATTTTTTCTCGCCAAAATAAGGCCCGCAACCCACACTGGCAATCGTAACTTTAGGAAGATTAAATAATAGTGACACTGCCCCCCCCCCCCCCAATAATTCCAGGTCATTTTATTTTATAAATCACCAGTCATTTGTAATATTAATAATTTATTCATTCTTTGTGACACTTGTATAATTTATGTCATATTTCTATTCTTTCGGACTTTAAGTATTCAATGATGGTCTCTTTTATCACGCCCAACCACACAGTAGAGGCGCTAATACATTGAACACATTTAGTCGGGGGGGGGGGGGGGGCGCGCACTCAGACCCCACCCCTAACACCCCCTCGATCGCAAGAGTGTTCTAGGAAAGGAGGCCCCAAGGAGTATAACCATAGTTTACGAGTATAATAATGACTGGCTGACTGACTTTCTACCCTACCAGGACATCACACAAGCTATAAACACCCGATGACACAAAGTGCCACCATGTGGATGAGGATCACCGTGGAGAAGTCCCAGAAACCGCGTTCAGCCTTTACGCCATATTTATGACCAGGCTATATTGCGGCCCCTGGCAAGAGCCAGAGCAGGGCTTCAAATTAAGAAAAATGTTATCCTAAAAAGGACACGAAATATAATTTCCGATATATAAGTATAATAATAATAGTGTATAATATGTATAGAAAAATATGACGTATATAAACAGATATTCATAAAGAGAATTTATACACATGGTACAAATTAAACTGCTTAACCCACTTACATGGGGTTAGGGGTGTGTATGGGGGGGGGGGGGGGTGAGGTCCTGGGGGAGGTCCTCGGTCACCTGAATTAAATACTTTTGACATTGTACTTACACATTTGCTAGTTTTGTGTATGTTACAGCCAAGGAAAGGAAACATTCAGCCTGGGTAAGAGTTGTTAGATCTGATTGTTCTTCAAATAACTAGTCACTTTGGACTGGCTTCGGGCTTTAAGCGGAGCGGTCATTTTATCTGCAGAATACAGGTGTATATTGTACATTAACTGAGAGTATACAAAGTGCGAATGGGGTAATTCTACCCTTCTCTCTGTCTGCCGGGGTGCTTGTCAAAGCAGTCGTCATGTTATGTACACTAAACGATGTTTGTTTCGTTTTCGATTGAAAAACTGCCGCGTTTTAACTGGTATAAATAAACAGAGGGGGGAACCGTTTGAGGCCGTTAAATATTATGAATTAATCAAGTAACAGAAAGTATTGTGAACGGCACTCATAGAAAGAAGTAGAAAGATAGAAGAACACACTAGACAACATAAAAATCGAAAGCTATAGTTACCGTGCCGGGAATTGAACCTGTCACCTCCAGACGGCGTCTTTCTACTTCTTTCTATGAGTGCCGATAGACATGGCCAATGAGACACCTTTTTTTGGGGGTGCCGAGTTGACCATGTATCTTAGTGCACTTGTATTCATGGCGAGGCGCAGACGCCGTCTGGAGGTGACAGGTTCAATTCCCGGCACGGTAACTATAGCTTTCGATTTTTATGTTGTCTAGTGTGTTCTTCTATCTTTCTACTTCTTTCTATGAGTGCCGTTCACAATACTTTCTGTTACTTGATTAATTCATAATATTTAACGGCCTCAAACGGTTCCCCCCTCTGTTTATTTATAGGAATGACGTATACACACCGGAACCTACCAATCAAATACCTTTCTTAAATGTTTGTGTATTCTAGACAAAGCAATAAGGTCTTACTGTGTTTGTAAATTGTTGCTGTGATTGTTATTCGACATTTGCTTCGTTAATATAAATTTCTGTAACCTATGGTGCACGAGAATTAAAACCCAACCAACAAAATATGAAACTAGTAACAAACCTACTTTCAATTTTAAAAAAGCAAAATGGGATAAAGTTATAGATGAACTTAATAATACAGAGTTGGTTAGAGCTGAAGGTGAAAACATTGATACTTTTGCTGAAAGAGTGACTAATACAATACTAAAAGTAGCAACAAGAAATATTCCAAATAAAAACATGCCAACCCATCTTCTTGAGGGAGGAAATAAGATTTTAACTAACAACAATAAAAGAAACGTAAACAAGAACCCTGTTGCATGGTGGACGCAAGAATGCACTGAGGCGACAGATAAACGTAAAAGGGCTCTGCAGGACTATAGAAAATTCGGGTCAACAGAAAGATGGCAAGAATATGTTAAACACAGAAATGCAACTACCAAAGTCATTCGCAAAGCTAAGGAGGCGCACTGGAGGACATTTTGCCAAAAATTGAACCCTGATACTCCAGCAACTGAAGTGTGGAATCAGATTAAAGTCATTAAAGGAGACAAAATAAAAGAAAGGATCCCTACAATTCAGGTACCCACAGTGGCAATTACTGATAAAGATAAGGCAGATATCTTCGGACAGCACTTCTATGAGGTCTGTTCCAATAATAAACTAAATCAACAAGAACGGAAAAACAGAATGGCTCTTAATAAAGAGATTACGACAACTAAAATCACAATTAAGGAAGAAAATTCATACCTAGATGCAGATATAACTACTGAAGAAGTTAACTCAGCAATACAAGCCAAATCTAACACGGCAGCTGGGGCCGATATTCTAAACTATACTATAATGAAAATGCTACCAGCAAAAACTATTAAACAGATTACTGATTTCTACAATGAGATCTGGAAAGAGGGAGAGATTCCAAGAAGATGGAAGGAAGCAACTATCATACCTATTAAAAAGGCTAATAAGGACCCTCAAAAAGTAGACTCATATAGACCAATATCTTTAACATCCCACCTGGGGAAAATATTAGAAACAATCGTCAATAAAAGAATAATATTCCACATGGAGAAAAATAACCTGTTTAGCAAAACTCAGGCAGGGTTCAGATCTAACAGATGCACCCTAGATCAAATTATAAAATTAGAAGATCATGTTAAAAAGTCATTTAAAACAGGAGGTAAGACAATGGCAGTGTTCCTGGATCTGGAACAGGCATATGACCAGTGCTATCGGCCAGCAGCCTTGTTTAAAGCAGCTAAACTAGGATTTACCGGAAGAACGTATCGATATATCCGAAGCTTTCTACAAGAAAGAACATTTTCAGTACTAGTTAATAACGAAAGATCACAAACTTTTGAACAGGTGAATGGAATCCCTCAGGGTGCTGTAATATCCCCTACCCTGTTCAGCATATTAGTAAACGACCTTGATGATGCCATCACGAACAAGGACACGGGACTAACTCAGTTTGCGGACGATTGTGCAATCTACCACAGCCATAATCAGATCCCCTGCGCTAAGAAAAGATTGCAGAAAAGTCTAGACGAAGTTACGCATTGGATGGGAAAATGGGGATTTAAAATCAACGTCGACAAAACAGTAAGCATGATATTCAACTTTAAAAGACAGCTTAATTATGACCCAGAAGAAACGAGACTCCAAATTAATGGCAGAACAGTTCAGCGGACACGTTCGACGAAATTTCTAGGAATGATTCTGGATGAGCAAATGACCTGGGCTAAGCACATCGATGATCTCGTAGTAAAGTGTACAAAGTACAATAATATGCTGAAAATGATTAAAGGAAACGGATGGGGAGCACACCAGGACACCCTAACACAATTTTATAAAGCTTTCGTTAGGGGCAAAATGGAATACGGAAGCATAGTATACGAATCAGCATCAGAGAACAGCAAATGCAAACTTGATAGGATTCAGTGCCAAGCCCTGACTTCCATCATGGGCGCTGGCAAAGGGACATCGAGAGAGGCCATGGAGGTAGCACTAGGCATCACACCGCTTAACCTCAGAAGGAAACAACTAACTTATAGCTATTGGATGAAAGCGGCCAACGATGCCAGACACCCAGCTTCAGACGCTTTTCATCATAACATTACCCACCTAGGTGACAGACCGGTCAGAGACATACAGAGACCAGCAGCCTGGGACGCTGCACTAGAAATTAACGATGATGAGGACTTAGCTAGGACTCTAGAGGCAAGCGTTAGGTTTGTCCCTCAAATCCCTCCATGGAGACTAGAGCTGCCCAGGACAGACATGAGTCTGATTAAAATTATTAATAAGAATACTGAAACATTTGAAGCCAAAGCAATAACAGAAGAATACATAGACCAGATCCGATCAGACAATCTGGTTGCATACACTGACGGATCAAAGAATGAAGCAGGAGAAGTAGGAGCAGGAGTAATAATCCCACAGTGGAACATACAAAGAGAATATAAAATAACAGATCATGTGGCAGTATGCACAGCAGAACTAGTCGGCATTATGAAGGCACTAGAGATGGTAATTAATAAACCTCCAACTAAATTTACCATACTGACAGATTCATTGTCCTCGGTGCAGACGTTAAAAACACATAAAACTAACAGTAGACCAGATATTAAAGAGACAATCCTGAATCTAACAACTCAGCTCAAGAATAAAGGATGCCAAGTCACCATTGCATGGGTACCAGCACACAGAGGTGTAATTGGCAATGAAAAAGCTGACATAGCAGCCAAAAAGGGAGCAAAATGTGATGTTTTAATAGATGTAGGACTTGGAAAAACAGAAAGGACCAGCATAATCAAACGACATATAATTAAAATGTGGAAACTGCAATGGCAAAGGAGCAATAATGGCAGAGATGCCTACAATAACCTTAAAGAGCCCAGCCTTAACACACAGGTACGGGACAAACTGAAAATTCCAGCCAACAAACTTCTATGGAGAGCTAGATTAGGATGGCACCCAGAGAAATTTACATCTCCACTATGTCTGGACTGCTTTCAAGATAATACTCTAGAGCATTATATAATAAACTGCACTAAGTATAAATTGGAAAGGAAACCC
Source organism: Candidula unifasciata (assembly GCA_905116865.2). Taxonomy (NCBI): domain Eukaryota; kingdom Metazoa; phylum Mollusca; class Gastropoda; order Stylommatophora; family Geomitridae; genus Candidula; species Candidula unifasciata. The sequence continues at coordinate 82,020 of CAJHNH020003016.1, forward strand.
ATTGAGGAATTTTTTTTCTAAAACGCAAACAACAAATTACTGTAAACAAATGTTTAAATGTAGAAAGCAATAAAGACATCCAAAAACTGGTTAAACAATACCTTATTAAAACAAATCAAAACTAAAAAGACCAGATTAGGGATTTACTCAGTATAACAGAAGGAACTGATGAGATGGTAACCCCGAACATCCTAGAGTCAGAGAGATAGTGTAAGTATGATGAGTGCATAGATGTGAACATGGACACATACACAAGGATGAGTGCGTGTAGTATGAGTGCATTTGTGTATAGGATGGATACATAAGACACAGTGTATGTAGGTGGATGGTATGGAATCATATGTGGACGGAACAGTGGGAATATAGTTGTGCGAAAGGTACAGATGAATGAGTACATGGATTTAAATGTATTACTGTATGCATGTATATGTGTGTACGAGTGTGCATGTGTGTATATATATGAGAGCGTGTATACTAATATATTTGTGAGTGTATGAATGACAGTGCAATCAAAGAAACCATAAACTGTGTTGCTGTATGTCTGTTCATTAATGAGAACAAATGGAATGAAGGGTGTAAGCAGCAAGAACGTCATCAACGCACACAATCCACCAAAACATGATACGTCAGTACCGGACAGGTCACATACCAGTAACAGGACATAACTTAAAAGTGACACGACCAGACGAAATTACAGACAAAGCGACACAAAACACATAAGACATGGAAGAGTGAAATCACTACGTGTGGATGTACTCGTTTTTTTTTTTTTTTTTTTTTTTTTTTTTAATGAATGTAAGCACAGGCATTGGTAAACGCATATGAAAGAGTTTGCGTGTGTACGTAATGTCAATTAGGTATGCATATACGGATAAGTATGAAAGGACGTACAAATATGTAGTGTTGTCTGCATGTATGAGTACTCGAGTGCATGTACGCATACACCTAGTTGGGTGCGTCCATATACTCCGGGGATTCATAAACAAAACCATCCCACTCCACAACATGCATACAACATGCACATGACCGACAGGACTCATAACAAAAATATGACTGACAGCAAATAGGGAATACAAGTGACTCGATAATGACAGGACTAGAACGCATAGCCTCCAATACCACCCCATCACTGGGATGATAGCAAAGGTTGGTAACGTGATACACATAGTCCCGGCAAAAAGCCACGCTAGAATCCAGCAAGACGGCAACGACGAGAATTGACTGAATGGCCTCCCGCTCCCCTTCCCCCTACCTTTCCCTAAATCTTTCGGATGCACTATGAGTTTAACCCCCCAACCCATTCCCACAGAGAGCACTTGAGTTCGTTGCCCAACAATTCTCATCGCCGATCATTTGGATCTCAAAGCGTGAGCTGGACGGTACGGTTATATGGTATTTACGTACACCGGAGCTTAGCTATCAACACAACCCGATCACATAATAACAAATGACGACTGGACTCGCTTAAGACTCCACACAAACTCCCACACACATCCAATACATGACTAACCCGTTCATATTACAGGAAGACAACTATAAGACCACTATGGTCATACGCGGAAAATTTTCACATTTCGGAACTATTCACATTCAAAAACTGTTTTCAGTACTTTTTGGAAAATTAAAATACTCAAAATTTTAAAACAATAAATGGTGGCCGAAAGGTCGTTGTGTTTGGAAGCTCGCTCTCCTTCGAGATACGCCTAGCCAGATCAAAGGGAGACAGAACAAACAGGAAACACCACGAATGAAGAAGGAAGACTTGCACCAGTGACAACAGGACGAGCGGTTTGATACGGAGGGAAGCATTAAGCCAGAAATGGCACGAAAAACACCACAAATATAGGCGGAGACTGTTAGCAGCCTAGGCTAGCTAGCAGCAGTCTGAACGTGGACTTTTTTTTCTTAAAAGGACTTGGACTTGGTGCCATTTCAATGGGTTGAAATGATTCTGTCCCACGTGGATTTCAAGCTGTACGATAGATATGGCGGAGACATGTATCTTAGTGCACTTGTATTCATGGCGAGGCGCAGACGCCGTCTGGAGGTAGCAGCCTAGGCTATGCTAGCAGCAGTCTGAACGTGGTCGAGCTTTTCATTTTTTTTTTGTGTAGCTTCGATTTTATGTTGTCTAGTGTGTTCTTCTATCTTTCTACTTCTTTCTATGAGTGCCCTTCACAATACTTTCTGTTACTTGATTAATTCATAATATTTAACTGGTATACAGAATACATGGCTTTCCCATGTAGATTCCCTGCTGCTTTATGGGGAGAGCGGTGTAAGGAACAGACCCACTGTACGCTAACAAGCATGTCGTAAAGGGCGGCTAATTAGGAGTTTGTTGACATCGGATGTGTAGATATCGTAGCCTAGTTGTAAATCACAATACAGGGTGCCATCCGTCCTCTTAAGAGCCAGAAGAAGAATGCATGTCCCGCAATGTGTTGTGTTTGTGTGCGCGCACATCAGTGTGTCTAGCTGCTCTATCTGCCTGCTCATTCCCAAACCTGCCTGCATTTACAAGTAAAGAAAAGGACCCTTTTCAACGTCTTTAGGCATATAGGGCTAGACCTACATTTTATAGACCAATCGGCACAAGATTGGTGATGTGGTCAGCATCACACCGGTCGCCTTTACTTCCCGGGACTGCACCCGGTACCCATTCAAGACTGGGTCGACCTGGGAGCCAAGGTTGTTTTTGAAAAAAGTCCGGCTTCGTCATGGAGCAAACCCATGACCTTCCGATCGGCGAGCGTCTAGCCGCTCCACCACGGCGACTTCCCTGCCTGCACGGCCCGGACAAAATATCCATGCGACTCTCACTACCTGCGACGACCTGGATTGATGCGACCAATTGCATACGAAGAAACCCGAATTCCGCCTTCCTAAGAATGCTTTGTGAATCCAACACTGTGACTATTGTGGGTGAGATAACGCCTCAACCTCCATTCTCGTGCTGGTAGTAAAGTCCAAGCGCTCCTCAGTCATCCTTCTTTCCCTAGGAAAAAAGAATCTAGTAAAAGTTTACTTTTTCTTCTTCACTTCCTCTTTTACCGCTGTGGGTGTCGAGGGAGATATAAGGTTCTGTTTCTAGCTAAAAGTTTACTAAAACACCCAAAATAATACACCAGAAGAACGCTGACGAGAAACTATTCTAACCATGTTATTGAAAAACTGCACAGGATAAAACGGAGTGGGGGGAAAGACTGCGAGAATTATGCAGCATATTACGGCATAACATGATGATGACGATGATCCATTAAAAAACATTTAATCATTCAACGTATTCATACATTACACTGTCGGTCATTTTCTAGCGTCGAGATCCCAGTAGGACGATTGCTGCGAAGGCCTGCGTGAGTGCTGTCATGGAATTCCCCTTAACATAGTTAAATCACACAACGATTTCAGCAGATTTGGTGTGCAAACATGTTTTATCATCATCATCATCAATTTCCACTTCTGCTGTTAAGCGTTGTGGGGAGAATTGTTTGTGATCCATTGCTTGATGGACAGCATTGGCTATTGTCGTTACGTGTCGATGTAGCAGCTCTTTAATGTCATCAATCCTGTCACAACCCTATTAAGTACAGTCAGTGTACCACACCGTAAGTGGGGGTGTTGACGTGACACCCCAGGGTTGACACAAAGGTCAGGACCGTGACTGGTCAAGTCCGTTCTGTGATCGCACGGCGAAACCAGCGCTCAGGATAAAGCAAGAAAGACTGAACTGTGTTGTAGTAACACGATGACTGCTTTTGGGACTGAGCTGGTGGACGGGGTCAAGAAACACGAGGGAGAGAGAGAACAGGACATTCGGTGTGCGTCGGTCAGGAAGAGAGGACGTTTAGCAAGACAGTTGTGTTATAGTATTAGAGTTTAGGATAT